>QEPC01000541.1:1563216-1597824 GCA_003113815.1 Sphenodon punctatus
TGGTGGCGGCAGCTACTTCCATGCGCTCTTCCCCATTCAGCTCCTGGCCTCTTCCTGGTTCCTCCCAACAGGGTCTTTCAGGGCGACGCAGCTGGATGATGTCATCTGGCTGCGCTGCTCTGGGAGGCCCTGTTGGGAGGGGCCAGGAAGAGGCCAGGAGCTGAATGGGGACAAGCGCATGGAAGTAGCTGCTGCCGGCTAAGTAAATTAATTTTTTTAAGCGGGGGGAGGCAAGTCCTGCAGGCTGGGGAGGGGAAGTCCTGAGAGTTTGGTAATTCCCCTCCCCCTGTAGAGTCTCCTGTCACCACCCGGCTCATCACCCTGAACCTAGCAGCACTGATCGCTATAGGACAGGGCTGCATGAAATGGGGCCTGCAAAGACCTTTCCTGCAGACCAACTCCCCCTGGCCACAAAGACCTTTCCTGCAGCCCACCATGCCTCCTCCTGCTCTGGCAATCACCTTTCCTTCAGCCCCCACACTGGTGTGAAACCCTCCTTTCTCCTCCCTGACTTCAGCTTCCTGCCACCACCTATGTCTCCACCTGAGCCGCTTCTGCCATCCGGATCTCCAGCCCTAGCTCCTTGCTGCCAGGGGGTGGGGTTATGCAAATTGCAGGCAGGGCCACATGCAGCCCAGGGTTGGATCCAAATCAAATTTTCCAGCCTTTGGCACGAATCAAGTTGAGCGCCCCTGCTGTAGGAGAAGCATGGGCACTTACTGTGCATGTGCTCCCCCAGCAGAACTGATTTTTTAATCTTTAACAATTCGATTTTAGATACACCAAACACTGAGACTGCAGCAGCACTTGATCAATATCTCCGACTACAAGGCGGTGAAGTTTTAGGGCTCAACTCGATGGGGGGGGGAGATATCAATCAGAACAAATCCTCGGAAAACTGCATTTTGACCACCAGCAATTAACATATACATTGTTATAACTTTGGATTTTCTGCCTCAATCTTGTTATAAGTTTGTGTAGATGCTGGTCTCCAGGTTTACAGCACACCTAAATTTTCAGATCCGCAGCTCAAGTGGTTTCTGCTCTTTATATAATGGAGGGTGGTCCTACCTTTAACTTTCTGGCTGCGAGTGCAGCCAGAAAATTTACACGTCATAACTAGCAGCAAAAATAAAGTTCAGTGGTATTTTCAACCTGAGCACTGTCAGTTGCTTTGCTTTGCCTTATATTTAATAACGAGTTTCACAATTTAGGTACCACTTTCTCCAAAGAAAATAAAAGGATATCGTAGTTCAAACTCTTCTGGTCTACAAAAAAGGCCCCAGTTGTTTTCCTCTTGTATTTCTCTGACATTATCAGCAGCAAAACGGATGTTGGGGGTCTCTGGTCCATATGATGATGCAGAATGAGAACATTCTCAGTAATTTATTTATTTATTTATTTAAATTTGTTTTTATTAAATACATTCTCAGTAATTTGATTTCTAGTAAAACATGGCTTTAATTTTTTTTCATAAAGCTATTTTAAGCAAAAACACAGAAGCTGGAAGCAGCACTTCAGAGGATCTTCTAGCTCCAAGTAGTTTATGTCTTCTTGAACAGATGAAGGTCATCAGTTACAAATGAACAAGTACCAGAAACAGCAAAGGAATTTTTTTATCCATCAAAATCCAGCCTCTCTTTTTCGACTGACCCAGGTCCCGCTGTCTCGTTGCTTTCCCAATGTTTGGAGGCTGTGGCGGATTGGATGCGGCAGAGCAGACTGAAGCTCAATCCTGATAAGACAGAGGTGACGGTGGTGGGTAGGGCGGGGGAGGTGCTGACCCCTCTGGTGGTGGTGGTTGGCAGGTTGTCTGCCCTCCCATAGCCCAGCAGGTTCAGAGTCTGGGGGGGTATTGGATCCAGGCCTCCGTCTGGATCGGCAGGTGGAGGCGGTGGCTAAAGTCGCCTTCCACCAGGTGTACCTGGTGCGGAGGCTGCGCCCATACATCTCCGGGCCCGACTTGGCCACTCTTATTCACGCCTTCATCACCTCGAGGCTAGACTACTGCAACACGCTCTACGTGGGGCTTCCCTTGGTTCTGATTCGGAGGCTGCAGCTGGTGCAGAATGCAGCAGCCCGTCTCCTTACGGGGACGAGGCGACAGGAGCATATTACACCTGTGCTCCGCACTCTGCACTGGCTGCCTCTAGTGTACTGAGCCAGATTCAAGATGTTGGTGTAGGTTTATAAAGCCCTATATGGTCTGGGCCCCTCATACCTTGGGGACCGCCTTGCTTTCCGTGCCCCAGGGCGGCCCCTGCAGTCTGCCGGGGGCGCCTTCCTGGAGGTCCCCCATGTTAAACAGGGGGCCATGATGGAGAGGGCGTTCTTGGTGGCCGGGCCGCGGCTTTGGAACTCCCTCCCGGAGGAAGCTCGCCTGGTCTGATGGGTTTTCGCCGAGCCTGTAAGGCCTGGCTGTTCGCCCAGGCCTTCGGAGGGGAGGGAGGGGGAATGTTTTTTTTTGGGGGGGGGGTAGTTTTAAATTATTTATATTGTGGTTTTATGTATTTTATTATTATTTTAGTTGTGTGCCGCCCCAAGATTATTATTATTGGCATGAGGGGACAGCCAATAAATGTAAATAAATAAAAGGGTAATTAGGTATAAGTCAGAGTGCACTAGGTATCGTACAACCATATTCTGCTTGGCTAAAAATTCTACCTTCTGGAGTTTTGGGAGAACTTGAGTTTCTACATTCCCATGCAAAAACAGGAGTGGGGAACCTCAGGTCTGAGACCAAATGCAGCACATGACAAACTTTTATGTGGCCCTTTCCACGTTCCTGGATCAGGCCCCTCAATCTAGTTCCTACCCCCAAGTACTGAAAAACTGAGTCCAGGGAAAGGGAGTAGAGATGAGGGTCAGGTGACCAGATATGCAAATTTTAGGGGAGACTATTTATTTAAATGTACTTATAGCCCACTCCCTCCTGCTCGCAATGGCAGCTCGGGTCAGCTCACAACATTGTTAAATACATTTAAAACAAGTATAAAACTTAAAAATGTATTAGAACTATACATTCATTAAAAAGAGCAGACCACCACCCCACAACCCCACTCCCCTACCCATCTCCCTCTCCAAAGGCCTGGCGGAACAGTCAGGTCTTCCACTGTCTTCGAAAAGAAGGGAGGTCCGGGGCTAGGCAGGCCTCCATCGGGAGGGAATTCCACAGCCTGGGGGTGGCCACAGAGAACTCTCCATCGTCGCCACCTGAGAAACCAGGGGGATTTAAGAGTCAGGCATCCCCAGCTGACTGCAGGGGTTGCACCACGGCCCATGGCGTGAGGCGGTCCCACAGGTATGCAGGGCCTAGACCTAGGGCTTTATAGGTCAACACCAACACCTTGAATTGGGCCCAGATGACAATAGGCAACCAGTGCAGAGCACGGAGCACCCGTGTAATCTACTCACGATGGCCTGGCAAGGAGACAGGCCACCGCATTCTGCACCAGCTGCAGCTTCCAGACCGTCCCCAGGGGTAGCCGCACATAGAGTGCATTACCTTAGTCCAATCTAGAGGTGATGATGGCATGGATGATGGTGGCCAAATCAGAGTTTGAGACATACAGCCATAGTCATCATACCAGATGTAACTGGCGAAAGGCAGTCCTCGCCACAGCTTCCACCTGAGAATCCAGGCAGAGCTGCGAATCAAGGAGCATCCCCAAACTATGGCCCTGAGCAGCTAAGAGAGGGCAAACCCCACGACAGGGGCCACCACTCCCTCAGCCCTACCCACCAACATCACCTCCATCATGTCGGGATTCAGGCTCAGACAGCTCGCCCTCATCCAATCCCCCACAGCTGCCAAACACCAGGTAAGCACGGAGACTGCTGAGTCTGGGTCTGCTGAAAAAGAGAGGTAAAGCTGTGTATCATCAGCATACTGACGACATCATACGCCGAACCCTCTCATGACCTTGCCCAAAGGCTGCATGTACATGCTGAACAGGAGGGGGAACAGAATGAACTCCACATGTGAGGCCCTGGAGAGATGATGAACACTCCCCAAGCACCACCTGCTGAATTCTTCCAGCTAAGAGTGGAACCATTCAAGAACAATTCCGCCCACCCGATGGCGAGCTACCAACATCTCGTGGTCAATGGTATCAAACGCTGCTGACAGATCTAACAAGATCAAAAGAGATGATCTGCCCTGATCCATCTCACGGCACAGGTCGTCAACCAAAGCCACAAGTGCAGTCTCCATCCCAAACCTCGGACAAAAGCCAGACTGTGAGAGATCAAGTAAACTGATCTGATCTAGTTGCTCCTGAAGCTGCCAAGCCACCACCCATTCAATAACCTTCCATAAAAATGGAAGGTTAGAGGCTGGCCAATAGCTGGCGAGGGAGTCAATGTCAAGCAATGGTTTCTTGAGCAGAGGCCGCACCACCACCTCTTTGAGGCAGCCCGGCACTCTGCCCTCCTTCAGGGAGGCACTGACAACCCCAGCCAGCAACAGTCCAAGTGTCTCACGGCAATCCTTAATCAGCCAAGATGGGCATGGGTCTAAATCACAAGAGGTGGCTCTGATCACCCCAAGAACATCCACATCAGCAGGTGACACCCACTGAAACTGATCCCACAAAACCAGACAAGGCAGGAAATTCATTACCTCAGGTTCTCCTACTGCTATAAGTGCAGCATTGAAATCGTGGTGAATTCGGGCGATTTTATCCACGAAAAAGTCGACAAACATGTCACAGCGAGCACTGGAAGATTCCAGTTCCAGGTGGAGAGAGGCCTGACTGACCAGCCTCTGTACCACCTGGAAAAGCTCAACGGGATGCGACATCGAGGATGCTATGAGGGCAGCAAAGGACTGCTGTCTGTGCATCCACTGCACAGGTTCTTAAACTGACTATGCCGCAAATGATCGGCTTCAGCCCAAGTGCGGCGCCACTGATGCTCCAACCGCCATCCCTCCTGCTTCATCCATCACAGATCCTCTGTAAACCATGGGGACCTGCGTTGTCGGCATTTGGGAAGCTGACACCTAGGAGCCGTTCAATCGATGGCCTGTCAGTATGACATTCCAAAAAGCTACGAGGTCATCGAGTAAGTGACCATCAAGATTGAGGGTTATTTCCCCAAAAGCATTCCGGAACCTCACTGGTTCCATAAATCTCTGGGGGAGACCCAACCGAGCTGGTTCAGCACCTTTCCGGGGGCAGACATGCGTCGGGAGACCAGCCCGGAGGAGGAAATGATCCGACCATTACAAGGGCACAGCTAACACCTCCCCTACTACTGGATCCCCTGCCTCGACGCCAGTGCAAAATATTAAGTTCAGGGTATGTCCCCCATCATATGTCAGGCCAACAACCCTCTGAGACAGTCCCACGGTTGCCATAACTCACACTCTGCTCCCCCAGTATTGGTGTGGATACTGTAGTCCCCCAGGACTAATGTCCTTGGAGACCGCAAGACCACCTCCAACACCAAATTTGCCAGGGCGTGTAGGGATACTGTTGTACAGGTAAGTGCACCTGTACGATTTTATCCACGAAAAAGTCGACAAACATGTCACAGCGGTGCACGATATACCAACAGCAGCCCTAATCTGTCTCCGGCCAAATCAAACACTAGATGGACACTCTCAATACGCAAAATAGTTTGCACTGGATACCTCCTCATGGACCATGTATCCCTAAAAACACTGCCTCTCTGGCCAAGGCTGATGCTGTACAGAGTACCCGGCTGGAACAAGGTCAACCAAAATTGGCCCCGACTCAGTATCCAGCCAGGTCTCTAATACACACAAGGTCAGCTGACTGACCCAGGGTTAATTCCCTGATAGTCACAGATTTATTAACTACCGACCTCGCATTAATCAGCAGCAGCCTCGAACCAGGGGCCCTCCCATTTTTGATCACTGCATTACCTGCCCGGAGGTCAGTGAGGGGAATTGGCACTAAACACCTAACTCCCCTCACAGATTTAATCTGCCTCCTAGAGGACCATAATTGCCCTGGCCCATCACGACCCCAACAGCTGTAGAACCCCCTCCCCCCCGGCCCAGTGGCTGTCCCGCCCGGCCAATGACAGAGACGCCCTCCCCCCTGCACAAGGGAACCCAGTCCCCTCACCCCACTCGGGTCCCACCCCTCCCTCACACTGAGGTGGACCCTTCCCTCCCCAACCCAGTCCCCCTCTCACACAAGGGGTGTCATAACCTTACCCAGCCCTTCCTATAACCAACCCTCCAACAATATCTGCCCTTTAAACTGGCCGCCCTTATTATTGCCCTCTCCTCCCCAATAATGGGCACAAACCCCCAGCCCACCCTCAGCCCTTCCTAACCCCAAGCCTGTGGTGGTGCCGGATCAGCTGCTCCTTCAGGCCCCTTCAGCCAGGTAGCTATGCCCCACAGAGGAGCCTTGGCCCAGTCCCCTCTCCCAAACAAGGGGGAGGGAGGAAAGACAGTCTTAACTCTTGGGGGGGGGGGGGGCACAAGCCAAGAACAAGCTCCCAGCCCCCTCAAATCCAAGAGTCTGGGGAAGCGGCAGCGGTGGCAGCAGCAAGCAGGGATGGTGCAGCTGAGCAGCAGGTTGCTTATGGCCCCTTCAGCCAGGTAGCCATGCCCCACAGAGGAGCCTTGGCCCTGCACCCTCTCCCAAACAAGGGGGAGGGAGGAAAGATAGCCTTCAGGGCCAGACTTGAGAAAAACAGGTTGCGGAGCTGCATTGGAGCAAATGCAGTCTTGCAACCTGTATTTCTCACAAGTGTCTTCTAAAATTTGCAAATCTGGCCACCCTAGATGAGGGCATGGCACACACAAATAGGGGGACAGATCCATGGTCTGGACAGCTCCTTTACCACTTCCACCCCAGCTTCTATGAGACCTCCGGAGCATATACTATTTCCAAAGAATCCCCTGGGAAGAAAAAGGTTTCCCAAACCCTTGCAAGAGTTTATTCCTCCATATCCAGTATTGCTCTCTTAATTTGAGATATGCCCCAACAGCATGCGCTTAAAATTCTCAAGACTGATCTAAAGCAAAAGTGTATTTTGCATTTCCAATATCATTTGCATATTCTTTTGCTTGCTGATAGATTTTTGTTGAGTCTCCCTGCAGTTTCCTCATAGAACACTTGATCCAGAAAAACACTTCCCCTGCTGCCTTCCTTCCACTCAAAGCAAGCTGAAATCCTACCTTCCTGAAGATGAGTGTAATATAGATGGAACAAGTCCACAGACTTGCTCATAAGGATGATTTATTTTATCTTGTTTGTTATACTGAGAGCTCCAAAGATAAGTTTTATAGTTATGAATAAGATAGAACTGTAGGACAGCCATCCATTTTTTAAATTAGTTATGGCTACATCTCACAAGAGAGACAACTTTTTTACATAATACTTGTAATCTCACACGATACCTCCTTCATGTTTACTTTTAGGTTATTTATATTAAGCTTCCTTCTAAAGTTAGACTACAACAGAATTCTTTTAAGAACCTCCATATAAGGCAGTCTACAATTACTCTGGGCACTTGCACAGGTTACCTGGGATTGGGGAAAACTTCTTCGAAGGCAATCATGGCTCTATTCTTATAGGAATTAGTGCATGTACGAACGGCCTATTTTGCTTTTTGCCTGCACAAACACCTGACTAAGAGCTACATTGGGGGACGCGTGAGTCTTCTCGGGAGTCATGGGAGAAAAACAGAATAGTGCATTCCTGTGTGCGCTAATTTCCGTAAGAACAGAGCTGCGATTGCCCTTATGGAAGTCGTCGTCGTGTCCCCCCCTCCCCCCAGGGTAATGACCTTTCTTCCTTGTATAGCTAGGTCAGAAGAGAAAAGCCTTTAAAACTGCAAAGTTGTTTTTTAAAATCTTGAAATTATGACCTCATTTCAGCTTTTCCATATATCTATGGCAACCAGCAAAAGTGGCTACTTTTCAAATAAGAGCAATGGTCTCAAAGACTACGATCCAAAACACATACCAATTCTTCTTGCTGCAGGCAGAACTACTGCAGGCTCTTTGCCATAGTGAACTACTAGCTCACAGCATCAAGGTACAAGGGAAAAAATTTCAGTGTAACAATTAAGGGTTTCAGTACTAAATAGACTACATGAAGGACCTCAGAATTGCTTTTTGTATCCATCAGCAAGCTCTGAGCACATTTTTAGCAAGTTACAAATCTGAACCAAACAACTTTTATTTCAAGAAACAAATTGCTGTACTTGTGTAAACACAGGACAACAATTTCACAATAAGGCATTAAAGCAATACAAACTTCACTAGCTTTGAAGTATGCAGCAAAGCCTGTGACATGGATAAAAGCTCTCTCTACAGAACTGAAACCTTAGTTTTCAGTAATTTGCAAGTTATTTGGTCATTACAATTTCTATCGATGTTCATGCCATGCCCAGTTAAATCTTTGCCTAGAATGTATCCTAGAGAATATTAGATGGATAATAATCTCCTGTTGCTAGTCAATTATGTAAACTGAATTAATTTGATTACTCTTCTCTATTGTAGAAAAGATTATCTTTATGTTTTTAGTGCACACTTCGTGTCAGCCAACTTCACCTGGGTTATTTTGTCTTATGACTTTTCGCAGCCCATAATTTTGTTTTCTATGGCACATGAACACTATTAAGAGGAGGGGTGAGAGAAAAATCACAGGATGGGTTTTACTTTTCATACAAATGAATTTGAAGAAAAGCAATTTAGTGGCATCATTTTCTTTTATAGTGGAAGAGGATCCAATCGTTAATCTGAACTTAAGAGCTAGTTCCAAACAAGCATGTGAACATTAACAAAGTCCATTAATCAAAGTGGGAAAGTTAAGTGAGTAAAAGCAAAATGGTAACAGCAAGCTAGGTAGTCTACCAAACGAGGTAGCCAAGGCTGCTTGCCCGCATGCTGGTTTTCACATTAGATTAAAACCAACATGAAATCAGCAACAGGAGATTTCTGTTAGGATGTATACCCACGTTTGTTTCCCTTTCCTGGACATGGTCACATGATAGCGATGGATCCGTTATTGTATTTAACAGATCCATGACCACGCTACTCAATCTACTGGGTAATTTCATTACCCGTGCTCCTCTCTCACTGCTGCTGCATCTGTTGGTGCTGCCTTGGCTGCACACTCCAAAACAATGCCTCCACTGGCAAGACCCGCTCCCTCCTGACACCCTACCGAACCAAGCACCTTTCTCCTCATGCCCTGATCTCCCTCCCAACCTCCATGCAAGGCTCACAAGGGAGAGCCACCCCCTCTTTGGGATTTCATTGTGTGGGTGGAAGAGAGGAGCACAAACGGCTGCCATGGGGAGTAGGGGGGGGAATAGCTGGCATTGACATTTCTGTGAGGCAATACACATTTAGATTTTACTGCGAGTTTCTTTAACGTCTATAAAAGTGCTTGCCCATGTTCCAAATTAACGTTAGCAAAATCCAAATTGCCTCTATTCCATCCTTGTCATCCTCCATCTCTCTGCTGCTTTTGACACCACTGACCATTCTCTTACTTTACTCCCTCCACTCCCTTGGTTTCTGTGGCTCAGTCCTCAACTGCTTCTCTTCCTACCTCTCTGACTGACCGATCCTTCAATGCGTCTCTTGCTGGTGCATCCTCCACTTCTCTTCCCCTCTTGGTTGAAGTTCCCCAAGGCTCCATCCTTGGCCCTCTTCTCTCTATACACTGTCCCTAAGCACACTCATCCTATTTCATGGCTTCCACTACCATCTGTATGCTGATGATAAGCAACTCTCTCTTCATCCTCTCCCTCTATCCAGTCTTGCCTCGCTAACTGCCTCTGACATTTCTGCCTGGACATCTCATCGTCAGCTCAAACTTAACATGGCTAACACTGAACTTGCCTCCCCCCCTAATCGTTCCTCTCTCTTTCTTCTGTGTCTTCCTTGATGGGGGTCAACATCCAGCCGGTCCCTCAGGCACATAGCCTAGGGTTCATCTTTGACTCCTCCCTCTACTTCAAAACTTCGATGGATTCTGTTGCCAAATCCTGTCGCTTCTCTCTGCACATTACTAAGTTCCGTCCTTTCCTCACTGTTTCTTCTGCTAAAACCCTTGTCCATACCCTGGTCATCTCCCACCTCGACTACTGCAATCTCCTTCTCACTGGCCTGCCTCACTCTCATTCCTGTTCATAACTCTGCTGCCAAGGTCATCCACCTTGCCCACTGCTTTGACCACATACAGCCCCTCCCCTCTCCATTGGCTCCCTCTTCCTGAACACATTCTTCACAAACTCCTGGTCTTTACCTACAAGGATCTTCATGGCCTTGCTCCCCGCTATCTCTCATCACTTGTTTCCTGCTACACTTCTGTCTGGGAGCTCCGCCCCTCCTCTGCCACCACCCTGACCTGCTCACGGCTCCTCAAAACGCAGCCACCCCTTTTCCCTGGCAGCCCCACATGCCTGGAACTCCCTCAGACACATTCACTCTGCTTCCTCCCCCCAAATCCCTCCTCAAAACCCACTTCTTCCATCAAGCTTTCCCTGGCTCGTTTCCTTCGTCCCCTTACTGACTTATCCTGAATCATCATATTGTGTGTAACATTAAACGAGTAACTGCACCTTTGTAACTAAGTCAAGCACGTGCACCTGAGACCTCACGAGTTCATGTATGTATCCTTGTCTCCCCTGCTGCTTGTCTCTTTTAGATTGTAAGCATGCTGGGGCAGGGACCGTGTCTCTTTCTTACAATTGTAAAGTGCCATGGATATTGCTGGCACTATATAAATGCTTTATAACTCACTTTGTCAGAGCTGGATTTTCCAGCTCTGACATCTGTGATAAAAATCATGTTAATTTCAATGTTGGATGTGAAAGGGTGCCTGCACACGTTACAAAATCTCACCTTAGATATAAATTAAAAGCAGCAAATAGTCCTCAAAAACAACAGGACATGTTCTCCCATGGACATTTTCATTGTTTACTATCTGGATCTTGGCAACAAGATTTTTCCTAAACCAGCCTTAAGAACTCATGATGGTGCAGAATCCAATATTTTTATAACAGTTTGAGACTCAGTGTCACTTAAAACCAGAAGAATTTCAGTCCCACCATTCTCAAAATACAACTCTATACACCTTTAAGCTTTCAATTCCTACCCCCAATTTTCTCTGAAGCAACGGAACCCAGAAGATGTTACTGAACTATGGAAGTGGCAGTATCATTTGTGTGATAGCTGGTTCTAACCATCAATTCAACATTTCATTCATTCAGCTTGCAGTAGCTGTGTATCTGCGGGTCTGTCTTACAGAGTAGGTAGGATTTAAAAGCGTGCCCCAGTCTGCTAACAAAGGAGAATATACAGAGGGAGGAGATGGATGAAGTTTCATCCGAGTCCTCGGCTCTCTATTTCAAACACCCATTATAAGTGAATCTACCAAATGGAAGCATTTCTCACCATGAATGCTTGAAGGCAGTCTTGGCTGCACATTCAGAAGGCAGCATCAGCTTCTCAAGATTATGCCTTAAAGTATAGGGCCTAAGAAATCTGGGTCTATATTTTCCAAAGACAATTAGGGATTCAGCTTCAGATATCTTCTTAAGGGTTCAAAGTTAGAGAGAACAACTAACTGCTCGGCTATTCTGCTAAGATGACAAGCTGGTAAGCCAAGACTAACCAAGCTGGTAAATCCAAAACTACTAAGATGACAAGCTGGTAAACCAAAAACACTGGTTACATTTGACCATTTATGCCAGAGGTTCCCAAACTGTGGGTCAGTACCCAAGTGGAGGGGTCACCATCTTGATATTTTATATGCACTACAAGTCTTTGTTGCTCCTCTCTAGGGTTACAGAATTATACTTCGGTTTCAAAGTGGGGGGTCTCCTTTATTTCCTCTTCACTCCCTCCCTATCTAAACTTGCATGGGAAAGTCAGATTGGATTGACAGACTTGAAGTAGACAACATGAAATCCAGTTCTTACCTACTGACATTTTCAGCATCTATTCCAAGTGGTCGATTGGCTTGTAAGAGATGAAAATCAAATCCAAGGAATGGATTCGTGTTTGGACAGCTAGAATGCCTAACATGGAAGTTCTCTTTTTACTCCATACAGTGGGGACCACTTAAGTCATGTAACTCAAATTTCTGGTTAAAGTATTTTCTCCATTTCCAGGTCCAACAAATGTATTGTTTCTTGAGCTGGGCAAGTCTAATCCTATATCCCGATAACTTGAGTTTCAAAATGTATAGAGTACATCTGCCCGGCTAAAAATATCAGTACTTTTGTTTTCTTGGCAGCATGTAGTAGTGCAGTGCAGCAGTGCCCCACACGTGCCTGTCTTGCAAGTCCTCCTGCTCAGGCAAACGGTAGGGAACAAGGAGCACTGTGCACTGCATTGCAAGCTTGGAGCCTGGTATGAGCTTGCAGCACAGGCAGACAGCATTTGTTTCTTGCTGTCCAGGTGAGTGGCAGAACAGGAGTACAGCTGCACAGCACTGCAAGCCTTGAGAGTATATACTACTGGGTAACCACATGCTGCCAAGACATCATTAATTTTCACTAAGGAACCATTTTTTTTAGTTGGGAGAGTAAAGTAGTTCCTTCAGTAAAACTTACCACTGCCCCATTTAACGCTAAATAAGTTGAATTTCTAATAAGCCCCACAAAATTGGACTTAACATTGCTTCACTGTATATTACTGAAAAGTCTTTTCCTAACCTGTATTTCAACTATTCTTTTGAAATGATTGTTACTCTCTTTCAATACTTACTGGGTCACCTGTGACCAAATTATTAGGCAAACACTTTACTCTTATCAGGTAGTCAGACTACATTATTTTCTGGTCTCAGGTTTTGGTATAGTAGTTCGCAGCTTCTGGAACCACTAGGATAGTTCAGGCTTGCCTTAGTAAGCACTCACATTACTGTAGGGCATGCTGCCTAGGTAGTGACTCACTCACTGGGTAATTTACAAACATACATGTCAACTTGGAGAACATACAGGTGTGTTGGCTATTGTTCCATTTCACCATTGGAAAGAGGAATAAAACAAGATCAGCCTGTTTATCTACTTTTGATGCAAGCCTGTTTCCTGTAAGTCTGAACAGGAACACTTTTAGTTTGTCAGTAGAAAATGAGATCTGTTATCACATATACTTACTTCAAGCTGTCATTTGCAAAATGGAGAATGAGGTAGGCTCTGTCCTGCTGTTGTATGGGTCACTGCTATGTTTGTCTGGATTTTTTCAGCACTCCAATAAAGAATCAGTGAAGCAAGCATCTGCCTTTAAACAGTGCACAGCAAGTGCACAGCATGATCACCATAAGAGGATGGATAAGATTGCGTTATCTGAGTGGATGTTGCAAGCAGTCATTCCAGTTGGAGGTGTTTCCAATTGTCAACGTATAGGTTGCCTTTGAAAATGTTAAATAGAATCCTGCTTGGTTCCAGTGTGCAAGATAGCTAAATAACTGGATGGGTATTAGCAAGCTGGTATTTATTAAGCCTCTGAGCCTAGGCACTTAATCTGCAAGGGCTTCCATTTATTAGGTGCATTCTGACAGAATTAAAATCCTAGTGTAAAAAGGCTAACTAAACCCATGTGTAGGAAAGTTTAATAACCAGGTTTAGCTAGTAGAGGTTAATCCTATGCCTCACAACATTGTGGTTAGCCAAACTCAGTTTAAAGCTAATATTTAATTGAAGTTAGTCAACTTGAACAGCCTAAAACTCCTTATATCCACTAATGGAAAGAGCTAGGAAGAAATTTAGTTCAGTTCAAGACAAATCCCAGAGCTGTAGCCTTCTTGTATGCAGAATATCACCTGATTAATCCCTAGCCAGTGGCGAGATTGATCATCAAGCTAGACAGTTTACAACAGTCACTAATATATCATAGGTCTAGAAGGAACCTCAAGGTTCATCTACAATGGAATTCACTTAAGTAGAACTTGCATAACTAGAATTAAGTTTGTTCCAGGTCTATGGGGATGTGTTTTACTTCTTGATATGGATAAGTAGAATCCTGAACCCTGATAATTTGAATTTTGAGGTATACAGAGTATATCCATCAGCTAAACACCAGGACCTCTGAGTATATTAATGATTTCTAGGCAGCATGCATTTAAAATACTGTATAATATACTGCCAGGGCAGGCCTGCAGCCTCATGTCAGACAGGCTGGAGATGGGCATTAGGGAATATCAGTTCTCTCCTCCAGCTTTCCAGACAAGCAGACTCACATTGACAGCCAGGTAGAATCTGGGTGCAAGAGAAATCCTGCCAGTTCTGACTCTGGAAGTCTTAAGCAGGAGGTATAGGGAATGAGCACAGGCTTCCCTGTCTCCAGATCACCCAAGGCTCTTAGATTCAGAAATGACAGGATCTCTCACACACAAAAAGCACTCGCACACACACCTGCCTTGCTGTCTGCTCTGACTCGGCTTCGAAGTCAAGGGGACTAGAGACAAAAACCTGGTGCTAGCTTAGTCCAGGTATTTATATAGTGCCAGCAATGTACAATTGTTGCCCCAACAGGCTTACAATCTAGGAGAGACTGGGGCGGGGGGGGGGGAACAGAAAACAGAAGGAGACACAGGGATAACATTCATCAAGTTGAGAAGTCATAGGTGCACGTGCTTAGCTTACTTACAGGGCAGAAGGGGACCCTGAGTAAATCAGGACGCATACTACAGGGATGAGTAGCTAGGAAAAGCCTGATTAGAAGGGTAGGTTTTCAGGAGAGATTTGACGGTTGGGAGGAAACATCAGTTTTCTCCATCTCCATGGAGGTCTATTTCTTTAATGTCTGTTTAAATAGAATTTCTGATTAATTGAGCTTTTACACACATCTGGAAAAATCTGACTTGGACTCCACTGTACTCCAGTGCAATGCCCACATCCATAAAAGCTTCCACAAAAGGTTTTGGCTCCATAAAAGCTGCTGGAGGGCCTGCTTTGTTCACATATATAGCACTGTAAGATACTTCTCAAGTATTTGTCACATGCTCAACATTCTGTCTGAAATCAGTAGTGAACCAGCTGTAGTCAAGGCTGCTTGATAACCAGAGAAAGGGGAACTAAGTCTAATAGTAAGACTTAATATTAGTCTTTTTTAATGCTTGTTTTCAGAGACGCCATGTAATGGGGTCAATACTGAATTCCTTTATAAGCCTCTGGAGTTTAATGGTTACCTGTAGACATTCTTTTGAACTTTTCAACAACACTCAACACACAATGAAAATCAACTGGATTTCTGCATTGCCTACTAGGCAATACCACCTGCATAGTCTTACTGCATATCTGTTCTGCCATTGGGAACCCATTAGTGACGTACAACAGCTAACAAATTCTTAGAAGTCACTGCAACATGCAGTTTTTACAAGATATTTTAAAGACATGATATACTGGCAGCTTTAGACCTTATTCAATGTGCTCCAAACAGGTAGTGGAACACTAGGTCATTTCACAACACTATGTATATACATGTGCTAAAATGAAACAAATTCCTTTGTCCTGTTCCCGGATGCCACCAAGATTTGGTGTGAATATACAATTGGCACTGGCTCCCAACGACTAGGTGAGTTAACAGGGCTTGATCGCAAAACACTATTACCCTTGGCACCAAGGCCAGATGTATCATATCACTACCTCCCCGTTCAACTGGGGCGTGTCTATCTGCACCTTTTTATCCTGTATGACAGATTGGAGAGATGGGAGACTTACTTCTTCCCAACTATGTCTTGTCTATGTGGACTAAGTTTTTCAATAAAGTAGCTGCTTCTTACCACATGCATAGCCCCAAACATGAGGCCAGTTGTTGTCAGTGTCTCCAGGAGCTACCATATCAACTGTAGGTACTTTTATAAGCCACAATTATGGAACAACTTTCTTGTGAGAACTCACTGTCTTTAACAAGGATGTGGTTTAAAGAATATAGCCATACTCTAATGGATTTGGTGGTAAGGGTATTCCTTAGCTGATCAGCTGCATGCATAATCACTGTTGAATATTTGTTATAAATATGAATGGAAACTCTTCAAGTGTAGAAGTCACATGCATCTAGCTTTAGCAACCATGAAAATAACCAACTGTTAAAATAACCAACAGAAGGCAGAGCAATGGAAGGTTTAGCCATTAGTACAGATGATTTCAAGTTCAGAGGATTGCAGATTTATGGATGCAGGAGATAGTAAATCAATATGCAAAGGCAACGCTGCCATCACTTTACATACAGGTTTTCACAGCCAAAGTGTCACATTTTGATATTATCTTAATCCCTCAGATCATCCACCAACCCAAACAAGCTTTTCCTACAATAAGTCAGACTGGCTGTTTCCCCTGCTAATATGTCTTTTGATGCTGCTTTGCATCAATAAAGAGTCACAAGCGGTCTTCAGAACTGCCTTGGATCGTCAAAGAACCTTTATTAAACTCAACTCTTCCTGTGCAAATGTGTCACTATAGGACAAATAGTTAAGAGATTAATAAAAAAAGCAAAGCTTGGTTTTAACATTTTCAGATATTACAGGTTCTAAAAAATAAGCTGCATCAATGCAGATATAAGGAAGAAAAAAAATGTACTGCTGTTTGTCATCAATATGGTCATTCATACATAACTGGAAGTCCTTGGAGCTAAAAAGAAAAAGGTGAATTGCAGGCTCTCTGACCATTAGCAAATACAGATGGGCTGGTGGAGTGATTTTATATAGATCTATCTAATCTCTCCCAAGTTATGAAGGAATATTTAGCAGGCTTGCTATTAGGCCTTGGACTAGTACTTCTAAAACTTTTGGGCTTAAACCAACCACCATTCACCTACCAAAGATGGTCACAGATCAATGCATGCTCTCAGTGGGCTGACAGCAACTGTACAAGATGGATAGTGTCACGTCCCAACACTATTTCAGCCATGGGGTTGGGGAGAATTAGCTATACAATGACACTAGGACACATATGCTAGCTACAGGGAAGGTATACATCCAGCACTATACATTACAGTCATTCCCCATCTTCAGAGATGATTGCAGCACTGCCCCTTCTGCAACAATAGCAAGTTCCACAGGCTACCTACCATGACTTCAAAAACCAGTTTGGAAGCACTAGAAACTTGCCATGCTCTCCCAAGCAACAGAATTCCTTCCCAGTGTGAAGCAGAATATACGGCACCTGAAGGCAGAAACTTGAAAAAGCTCAAATCCCATTTAGAAAGTTATGGTCAAATTAAATTTCTCTCTCTTTGAAGTATCTTTGTAAATAAGCCTCAAGGTTCTTAATTTAATCAACATGCTTTTACCAACTGCACCACAAGATGATTACATAAGTCCTACATATTGGGTTAAAGCTACCTCATCAAGACACACTTTGGGTAAAGCCAGGTGGTATCATGCCTGAATTAACAGTTCTGTTTTTTGGACAATACTATTCGAGTTTTGCAAGTCAGCTTTATTGTATCACATTGAACACAAAGCCAAGTATTATTCTTTTCAGCAGCTGCGACTCAAAATCCCGGTGCTATCTCAGGGAATGTTCCTGCCTCCACTTTCTACAGTTTAGCTGGTCATGGCCACACTTTCCCACAAACTAACCCTCAGCTGCTTTGGGACACCACTCCCAGTATCTGATATACTTATATGAAATAAGAGCAATTACACACATGCTTGCCTTCAAAACATCAGATGTCTTGCCATTTTGAATTCTACACAAGTAAAAGCAGAGCTAGTTAAGTTAGTACTACTGTCAATAATGAAACAGATTATTACTATCCACACAGAAGTAAAATACCTAGCAAGTCTATGAGAAAAACCTCATGTTGAATGTTGCAAGTCATTTAAAGTAGCTGTTTGCTTTTACTTAATTCATACTCCTATTACTCAGAGCATCAATTTTTCTTATATCTAGAAACCTCTTACATGGCTTCCATAGATGCGCTTATTTATTGGCTTTCTGCAACTTTTGCAATTTAAATATGCAAAAGTTGATTTTTCTTATGCAGATCAAGTGTTCCCCCACAACAATAAAAATAAAATAAAATCAGGAAATGTATATTAAGTTCAAGACTCCAGCCCACTAGGATGATGTTGGATTTTCTTCTTCTGTACTTCACCTTTGTCCTCCCATGCTCTTTACTAGGCATATTCCTTAGTTACCATTTCTTCCTGTTCACCTTCAAATCTGTTTCAGTTTCCTTGAACCTCCCTGTTCCAGTAACTGCTTCTAACTCACCCATTTTCTTGCCTTAGAAACTCATCATAATCCTGATTTTATTCCCATTTCATCTTCATTTGCTTCAATACTTTCTCCAGAACTGCATGTTCAGAGTCGCCATGTTTAAACAACTTGACATTTTATGTCAAGACTCAATACAAAAGCATCTTTAAATCCTAGATTTGTAAGCACCCTTCCCTGACTGAACTTAAAAATAACTACAGCACTACCCATCACTCACTCAAACCTTGTCACATAACATGCTGTTGGGTGATTAAAGGCTAAAATAGTCTTCCATCAGGCTTGCCCACCTTGCAGTTACTCACGGTCTCCATCTTCTCTCCCCACCTACCAGAACAGATTGGAGAAAGTACCAGAATAGTCTCTGCTCCGAATCAGAATTATTTTGCTCCACCTCAAACAGCATAACTAGAGGTACAGACAGTGACGTTGACCTTCAGCCCCACACGTCCTGTGCACCTAGTGGACTATGTTAGAATCCCCCTGCACTTCGCTTTTCTGAATGCTCCATTCATCCCGGCCCACCCCCAATGTCGTCCCTCGGAGGGCCCATTCCACTTGGCAGCCTACTAGACGCATCTTCCATCCACTTGGATACCTCATGCATCCCCACCCCACCCCCTGGGGTGTCGCAAGCACAGCACTGCTTGCCCGCACCTCGTGCCTTCTGGGATGAGCCACACACATGCCTGCCTGCCAGCCAGCCAGCCCCAATGACTAGACATCTCGCTCTCCTGTTACTAGGCGCCAACTCCCATTGACCGGCCGGCCGGCCTGCCTGGCAGCCCGCCCCACCCCCCAGGCCTACTTACCTCACCCACCCAGACCCGTGGGTCTTTATTAACCAGGCCCCAGGCTCCTTTTCCCTCACACCAAACCCCCAGACAAACCTCAACAGCCCCTCCCATCAGCCAGTATCACGCACCGCCAACAGCCCCCCCCTCACATTTCCCCAACGAAAATGCCCTGTCCTGCCCAGCCAAGCCCCCCCATACGCTGCCCGGCTTCTCCATCCCCTCACCCCACCAACGTCCCAGCACCCCTGCGTAAGGGCCCACTCCCCAGGGTTTTCCCCGCTTTCTGACGGGCTGAGAACAGTCATATTCATTGCCCCCCTCATGTGAAGGGTGGGTGGGAGAGTCACTCACCTCACCGCGCGCCCCCCACAGAAGCAAGCAAGCAAGCGCGCACGCACGCACGGCCCCAACCACCCTATCACGTGTCCTCGGCAGAGCCGCCACCCGCCTATCTAGCGCGCGCCAACTCCACCCTACCTCCCCGCTCCCGGCGTCCCCATTGACTGAGCCATCCGCCAACCTCCCGCCTTGCACGAGATCTCACATTCCTATTGGCTAACCTTGCCATCGCTTACCTTGTCTCTCGCCCTTAAAGTACGTCCCTACGGAGCGGCCCTTCGTGGAGCGCTTCAATTGGTTATCACCTGGGCAGGAAGTGTATCCTGATTGGACAGCGTAATGGAGAGGGTGGAGTCGAAAGGAAGAATCAGATTCCTGGTTAAGGAGGGGGGAGGAAGGAGAGAATATGCAGTGTTTTTCAATGGGGAGTGACTGGGAAAGGGACTAATCGAGGCGGGAGGCGAGGTGTAGTGACTGGGAAGGCGGCTGGCTTAGTCTAGGAACGGGGCTGGGGAGCAGCAGCTAGCAAAGGCCACGAACAGAGGGACGGGAGTAGTGACCGAGAAGGGGACTGGCTGAATCCTGGAACAGGGCAGTGGAGACATAACTAGCTGAGGCTACCAATAGGGGCAGAGGCTGGGGGAAGTGATTGGAGGAGGGCTGCCTGAGGTGAGGATGGCAGATTGTGTCTTATCATTCACTTTCAGCATTATTTCAAGCTGTATTAATTTTAATGGTGCTTGCACTGGAACAGAATCTAGCCGTTCTGTGACGGTAGTGAAACCCTGTAATCTCAAAAAAAAAAAAAAAAAAAAAAAGAAGAAAAGAAAGCAAAGAACTGAGACCCAACGTGATTGTTAGGCCTATTTCATGGTTATTCAACCTTCTGGGTTATACATCCTAGCTGCTCAACACATACAGCTGGGACAGAAGGGTGGGCAGATGAAAATAGAACACATTACATGACAAAATCTGTATGAGGGACCTGCCTCGTTTAGGGTAACCTCTCGAGAGAACCCATTCCAAAGCATCACAATAGTCTTTAAGATTTCATTGGCATCCACTGTGCTGCGTACCCCATGGCTTCGCACCTCACACCACCAGCAGGGACAGAGGATCTCATCCACTCACAACCATGAAGGAGATAGTCCTGTAGCTGCCAATAGTTTAGACTCTGCAACAACTGAGAAAAGTGCTAGGTAGTTTTTGCAACAGAAAAGCTTTATGCTACAAAGGAATAATTCATTTTCTAAATAAAGCTGTCTAATTGCAAATATGAAATGCTTTGAGTGGTCAACAGCCTGCTAAAAATTATTCTCACAATAACCCTTAAGTAAATATAGCCCCCATTGTAAGGTGAAGAAACAGGTGCAGAGAAGTCAAGTGGTTTGCACATGGCCACAAAATTAAGTTATTGGTAGAAGGATTTGCACTCCATAGTCCCTCTGTAAATGTATATATAAACACCAACTAAGATTGACTCACACTGACCTTGGATAGAGGGAAATTTGGCTCTGAAGTCAGGTTGACGAGAAAAGTAACGAGGTACCTAATTAATTTTGCTTGGGGCATCCTCATATGAAGCATTTATCTCTAAACTGTGAACATGCACATATGCTACCCCTGGGATAATTTGCTTGAAGATAGCAGTTACAGTTTCCCTGAAATGCTTATTCTATGCTGTGGCAGGTTTACCAAATAAAGATGCATCTCACTCATACAGGCAATGCAAAGCCTCCTCAATGTTTAATTATGCTTCTTAGACTAGTCCCACAACCTAATTATTAAACTGGTATCACTTGGACGACTTGCAGCCTGTTAACAGACCTTTCCTCCCAAGCGCCTTCTCTGCCCAGAGCGCCTCCTTATGCCTAAAGCTCAGACTTGTTCTCCAGGCTTCCTTGATGATCCAATCTCTTTAGCTAAGCCAGGATTTTAAACAGCCTTGGGCCAGCTGATTTTCTTCAGCTCTACCTGCCTACAACCAGCTTCCTTTTTTACAAGCTAAACTTCTCTTCAGCTGGGGTGAATTGCCCAGGAGCAGGCGAGCTGAGCATATTAACCCCTTTAGGACCCACTCAGCCTGATACACATGTACATTCTAAACTCAAGTTACTACTCCCTGACCACTGAGCAATTTTATCATAAGAGCATGTTCTAGTATCCTTTTCTAGTTTTAACATCAGGGCTTCAATAACTTGGGAATTTATTGCTCAGATGAGGGCATAACAGGCCTTTTCCTCCTAAGCTTAAAACTTTGTTTAGGGAAGATGCAATGAGTCAGCAAGATCAATTTCAACAGGGAAAAAAATCCACTGAGCTAGGACAATGTCAGCAAGAGGCTTGGTATTTACAGCAAAGGCTGGGCAAAAGTGAGATCAGCAAATCCCTGTCTAAACTGAAGTTTGAATTTCCATTTTTCTACAAAGCTTGGTGTTCTAAAAAGACACAGATTTTAAATTTCATTGCAAATCACAGTTTAACTCATTGCATAGTTAAATCTCACTGCGTTAAACCCAAATATATAGAGAGTATATTTTGACTAGTTCTATAGCAGTGCTGCATCTCAGGCTTTTTGCCAGCATAGCCCCATTTTGAGACTTAGGGTGTTTTTAGACAAGCGCTTCTCCACCCTATTACCCACCCATCATGCCTATTGCAGGGCTGCATACAGCACCAATATAGCCCTGCAACAGGCATGAAGGGTGGGGGGGTGGTTGTCTAAAAACACCCTCAAAATAACCCTGTGGCCTAGGGCAGCCAGATATGCAAATTTGAGGACATGAGACATACAGGTTGCAGGGCTGCATTGTCTCCAGTGTAGCCCTGCAACCTGTATTTCTCATGTGTCCTCAAATTTGCATATCTTGCCACCCTACTGTGACCCCAGATAAAAAGAGAGAGATGTAAAAAAGACAAAAAATTCTTAATCAATACTCTTCAAGGAATATTTATTCCATATTTGGATAAAAATGCAGCTGGTGATGAAAAAACCAACGGGAGATGAAAAAACCAAAATTGAATTATAATGAAACGATGGCCTTTTTTACATGGATGCCGCCGTGGACCTGATGGATGGAGATGGGTGGGCCAACACACCAAGCACACACCCAATGGCGCCAAGCCGGGCAATGTTTACATAGACACCGCCGTAGGGGGCTGTGGGATGGAAGGGGACAGGCCAGCACACATTCACCCGGCAAACACCAAGCAAACACCCATGCCGTTTACACGAACCGCCCGTACACCGAATGGAGGGGAAACCATGCCCAGCACAGTGATGTTACAACATGGCCAGGAGTGGGCAAACAAAGCCACAGCACACACCACCACCCCTACGCTGCCAGACACCGAGCACGCGGTGGAGGGAGGGAGCAGGGATGACAGGAGATACAAAGTATCAACCCCTGTCCAGCCCCGAGACAGAAGCCAGACAGCTGGACACCACGGGCCCTCCAAAAACCAGACCCTGTTCATGTGCACACAAGCACACAGGGAAATCCAGCAGGGTGAGGGAGTCAGGAAGACCCCCACAGGAGGAGGGGGGTATGGGAGCAGGAAAGGTAACTGGGGGGAACAGGCGAGCCCCAATACGGGTCTGGACCACACCACCCCCACCCCTGGGAAGGACCACCACCCCCAGAACCCCCAGGGCCCAGTAAAAATGAGCCAGGAACAGGACGGATGGAGTGACAGTATCCGAGCACCACAACGGTCGCATCACCCATCCATTGCTAGCAGTGCAGATAAGGGGGACCGACAGGGGGCACGCGAGGCAACGGTCCCCAGGGTGGGATCAGGGAGGGGCTGGACCAATAGGAAGCAACAGTAGCACATGAAGGGAAGTGAGGATAAAGCCCCGCATGGCATACAAATCCATCAGGGAGGGGGAGGGCCATGCAACTGGTAAAAAACCACAGACAAATGCAGAACGGAGGGCGATGCCAGTGGCCAGCCAGAGGCATGCTCAAGCATACTGTCCAACTGCACGACTGCCCAACCACAGCCCTGAGATAGCCATGGCCCGGGGCACACAGAGCCAGGGGACTACAGCCAGGGAGAACAGCCACCAAGAGAGGACAGACAGAACAGGGAGGGTGTACCCATCAGGATGCCAGGGGCCCACACCACCAAACAACCCATACATCAGAGCCAGGAGGAACCCCCCAGGAGCCACAACGAGTGATCACAGCATGCTCCCGCAAGAGAGCACGGTGCCCAACCACAACCCCCATGGTCCCTCCAATGGAGCAACCAGAACCCCCCGGCTGGTTACTGGGGGTTGGAGGCAGGGCCCCACTGCGCAACGACACACATGGCCGCAACAGCAGCACGACAGACACGACCAAGGCAATGGTTACCTGTTGGGGGCAGTACCCACAAGGGGAATGTTCCCACAACCCCAGGAACCGAGCGCCACAATCGCACATAGTGAACGGACACAGCCCTGAGTGGACTGGGTGGAACGGTAACACAGAAACAGAAGGACACCAGTGGTAGCAAAGAAAGGCCAGGTATTTATTACCAGAGGAATCATGCAGGTGTCAGGCTCTCCGCATGGCGAAGAGCCATCCCAGCAAGACCAAGGAGGCCGGCTCACCGACGTGTAGTCCAGTTGCCAGGCAACCAGTGACACAATGTTCCGAAGCGCTGCTGGCAGGGCGGTGCCAGGACCCATGTGACACTGGGAACATTGCGCCGCAAGCTTCCCAGGCTGTGGGGCAGCCGGGGTCCCAGCTGCAGTGTAGTGCGGAGCTAATGAGCCACAGAGAGGTGGGGCCAGGGAATGCGGGAACGCAAGACACCGGAGGCACAGGGAGGGTTTCTGCATAAAGGCTTGACAGAAGGACTCCTCGCCAGTAATCATTTGAGAGGCTGGCCCTGTGCATTGAATTGGATTATAGTGGAGTGTTTTAGAGATTTGCATGAGTGTGTGTGACTGACTGAGAGTGAGTGTCTGTGAGTAAGAGAGCTCGTGTGCGTGGGTGCTTGTAAGAAGGTGTTTGAGAGTGACTGCGAGTGAGAACGCCCCTTCCCCCCCAATGTCTCTGAACACACACACACCCAGTGAGCAAGGCAGCGGTGTGTGGTTGTCTCCATTCCTTCCTCCCCCCTTGCCCTCCTTCACAGCACGAATCAACCCCCTGGACCTGGGACCCTGAACCCGAGCATTCCTTCCTGGTGGCCTTCCCTCGTTGAAAGCATGAGTAGCCTCTACCCTGTATTCCCCCTCCCCCCTGGGACCTGCTCTCTCTGCCCAGTGATGATCTGGGTTGCTCTCGGCTCCCGAAAGAAAGCCCCAATACGATCCTGAGGGCACTTATTTCCCAAGGGTGCCCTGCCGAGTCAGGAGTAAGAGCAGGGACCTGTCCCCTGGACCTTGAATCCCCTTCCCCCCCTCCACCTGACCTAACAGTATTACTGGCCTATATTTCTTTTGAGACCCAACACAGGATCTGGCTGCCCTTATTAGGACAGGACAGTCCTTAGCCTTAGAGGTAAAAGATTTACGAGAGTGACAGGAGCAGAATTTTGGGACAGAGGAAGAGCCCGGAGCAGGGTCATCCTTGAACAGCCCAGACAAGTTAGGAGCCACAGCTCCACCCCCTGTAGACACCCAATTACCACCGCTTCTTCCTAGAGAACCAAAGGCCCCTAAATGTCAGAGTTTTCTCACCCTGTGTGCCTTGACTTTTCAGACCCAGTCCCGGACCTATGCTACTGACCAAGCCAAGGTTGCCTTTATGATAGGCCTCCTGGGTGGAGTTTGGGCCACCTTTCTATTGATCACAGATAGTCCCCTGCTGAGGGATTATAAGGGGTTTATCCAGGAATTTAAATTCTTATTTGATTACCCCCATCGGGTTAGGGATGCCAAACAGGCTATTTTGCATATAAGGCAAGGGAAAGGCCCATTGCTGGACTACATAACGCAATTTCAGAAATTGGCAATTGACCTGGAATGGGGTGATTCATTCCTACGAGTTATGTTTTGCAAGGGTTCAACGAGGAACTCAAAGACCAGCGTGTGTATGTAGCCACCCCAGTCCCCTTGATTGAATTGGTTACCTTAACCATCCATATTGATGAAAGACTGACTGAACGAAAGCGTGAAAAACGAAGGGAGCTCTTTCGAGGGATGGCACCCCGTGCCATACGGATCTTACCCCTACTACTACTCCCCCAATGGAAACCCCAGGGGTAGAACCCATGCAAATCAGTGCTATTAGATACCCATTAAGCGCAGAAGAAAGAGAGAAGAGACGCCAGGGGCGACTGTGTTTTTATTGCAGTCAGGGAAATCATTTTGCCCGGGAATGCCCAGTAAAGCCTTCCAGGCTTGGGAGGCCGGGAAACGATGGGCACTGGGGTGAACCAGGGACGCCCCGGTGAACACTGTGCTGCCTGGGACCTTACCGCCCCTCCCCCTCCCCCGTCATCTGTCTCTATTTCTCACAATAGTCCCCTGCATCTGTATGTTTCTGTTACGTTGAGCATTACAGACACCAGGTTTGTGGTAGTTAAAGCCTTGGTAGATTCAGAGGCCTGTGGCAATTTTTGGATACCCGTTATGCTGCTCATCATCAGATCCCTTGTGAAAAGAAAAGGTGCGCGGAGCTAGTTCGTACCATCGATGGATCCCCTTTGTCATCAGGCCGGGTTACAACTTGTACCTTGATGTTAACCTGTACTATAAGGGATCATTCTGAGCACCTGCAATCTCCTTCCCCTGTTCTTTGTAGTATTGGGGTACCCATGGCTCCTCGCACACAACCCCACCATAGATTGGATACAGACCTCGATCAGATTTACCTCGTCCTATTGCCACCAGAAGTGTGTGGGCCCCTGGCCCAGGGGACACATCTTTGGAACTGCCCCAGAAGGCACTTCTACGGAGACAATCCCTGACAACTACTTAGATTTGGCAGACATCTTTAGTAAAAAGGAAGCAGCGGTATTACCCCCCCATCGGCCCTATGACTGCCTTATCAATTTGGTCCCAGATGCAGAGCCCCCCTATGGGATAATTTATTCCCTATCTCCCACAGAGTTGACCACACTATGGGAATACCTAGATGAGAACCTAAAGAAGGGGTTCATACGTCATTCCACCCCCCCGGCAGGGGCCCCTATATTTTTCGTCCCCAAGAAGGAAGGTGATCTCTGACACTGTATTGATTACAGAGGATTGAACGCTATCACTGTTAAAAACTGATACCCCCTACCTATATCCTATATCCTATACCTATATCCAATAATACCTAAATTGTTGGATTGTCTCAAGGGAGCTACTATCTTCATGAAGCTCAATCTTCGAGGAGCGTATAATCTCGTTCAAATGAGAAGGGGGGGACGATTGGAAAACAGCATTCTGTACTAGATACAGACATTTCGAGTACTTAGTGATGCCGTTCAGTTTAGCAAATGCACCTGCTACCTTTCAATATTTCGTAAATGACATACTCAGGGATATTCTTGATGTTCTTGTGATCACCTACTTAGATGATATTTTAATATATTCCCTGATGAGGGAAACACATATCTGTCACGTCCATACAGTACTCCAGTGCCTATGGGAACATAAACTGTACTGCAAGCTAGAAAGGTGCGTATTTCATGTGGCAGCCGTCCCTTTCCTAGGATTCGTCATATTGCCCCAAGGAATCGAGATGGAATTGCAGAAAGTCGAGGCCATTCAAAAAAGGCCAACTCCCTCCGTGGTCAAACCACTTCAGCGATTTATCGGTAGCACAAACTACTATAGACAATACATTCCTTGCTACCCTAAAATCACGCTCCCTTTGACTCAGTTACTCAAGAAGGAAGCCCTTTTTACCTGGTGCTTGAAACAACAGTAGGCCTTCGATATCTTAAAGAGGGCTTTCATGACAGCCCCTTTCCTTCAACATCCAGATATCACAAAACCCTTTGTTATTGAAGCCAATGCCTCTGACCGTGCAATAGGAGCCATACTAACCCAACAAGAAGGTCCTGCTGCTAAGCAATTCCCTTGTGCCTTCTACTCACGGCAACTGACCCCAGTCAAACAAAACTATACGATTATGGATAAAGAACTCTTAGTGATCATAGCAGCCTTTAAGGTCTGGAGGCATTATCTTGAAGGGCCTCCCCACCCTGTCCTAGTTTTTACAGACCATAAGAATCTAGTCTATATGCAATCTGCTTGGATTAACAATGCCCGTCATGCTCAGTGGGCGCTTTTTTTCTCTTGATTCTCCTTTACTATCAAGTATAGACCTGGAGCAAACAACACCCTAGCAGATGCCCTCTTCAGATGCCATCTTCACAACAACACATCCACAAGGAATGAAGGACCTGTCTTGCCTACCTCCATATTTGCAGCAACCATCCCATCTAGACAGCAACTGAGCCAGAGAAGCCTCAATGACCTGCAAAAGGGACTCTACCAGCACCAGAACAACCTGTACTACCATCAACAGAAGGTAGTCAAGTCAAGTTTAGTTTATTGCGGCCTTCGGCCATTAACATATACAAAACAGAACAAGATAAACAAAAAAAATACACAAGAGAAGAACCTTAAAACAAATACCAAATACTGAATAATCCACCCATCTATAGAAGGAGTAGGAGAGGGGGGAAAGTCCCACCCAATGGCCTAACTTCAGCCCAGGGTAACAATCACTCCTAAAGAAAATGATTTAACCACACCTTCCTATCCATTCTGTCCCCTGAGCCTATCAAACATCAAGTTCTTCATTTCATATTATAAAAATTTCAGTTATTTATAAAGGGAAACCTTCAAATAATAAAAATGAAAACAAAAATGCAATAAGGTACAAAACCCCCACCAATTTAACAGGTCCATAAGTATAAGCCATAAAAGTATACCGTCCTGGATAATAAAATTCAAACTTTCCTTCATCAGATCCTTTCAAGTGCCATGGCTCGTCTAGCTGCTACTCAGAGATTGCTCAGGGAGTACTTAGATTGGAGGAATTGCTGGTGCAGTTTAAAGGCATGGATTAAAAACCTGGCAACACTCCTAGATATATCTATATCCATGTAATTCAGAGCCAAATCTAGTTTACCAGCATTCAACCACCCCGAATATCTAGAAATAAAAGAATTGAGTTTATCATATAAATGACAACTGAAAATAATATGGTCCGAGGTTTCTATGTCCCGAAAATCAAAAGGACAGTCTGTTTAAAAAGGGGGTACCATGATATCGGCCCTCTAACAAATTTGTAGGCAGGGCGTTAAAACGGGCACACATCAACAGGTACTTCCCATACGGGGAGACTGTAGATTTCAAATAGTGGGCCATAATTCCAGGCTCCGGCATCCAAAAAAGAAAGCAGTCATATGAGGAGAAGACCTCACCATGGCAACTTGTATTTGCCTATCCATATCCGCATGGCGTCGTAGTACCTCGGCCCTAGTCACAAATAAGTCCTTACTCTGCAGGTAATCCATGGAGAATCCCATCTTAAGTAGGTGAGATTCCATAGAACTAAACCATTTGCCCTGAAACGGGTCTGCTAACAAGAACTTTACCAACCCCAAATCTTGTGAGTCCTGGAGCTTAAACCAAAATTTCAGGGCCATAGCCCAAGCAACCGAGGACCAGCTCCTCTGCCCAGTTTCTGTCCGTATTACTGCCAAAGGGGTACCCCCTTGGTGCCTTAATAAGTTTTTTCAAGAACTTGGATTGTACCTCATCTAAGTTGGATAGAATTAACGGGGGCCACACTTCTGCACCATATAAGAGCTGTACTCTGACTTTAGCATTAAAGACTTTGAGGGCTGAGTCAAGGGCACTCCTGCCAGAACTCGAAAAANAAACAGCATTCTGTACTAGATACAGACATTTCGAGTACTTAGTGATGCCGTTCAGTTTAGCAAATGCACCTGCTACCTTTCAATATTTCGTAAATGACATACTCAGGGATATTCTTGATGTTCTTGTGATCACCTACTTAGATGATATTTTAATATATTCCCTGATGAGGGAAACACATATCTGTCACGTCCATACAGTACTCCAGTGCCTATGGGAACATAAACTGTACTGCAAGCTAGAAAGGTGCGTATTTCATGTGGCAGCCGTCCCTTTCCTAGGATTCGTCATATTGCCCCAAGGAATCGAGATGGAATTGCAGAAAGTCGAGGCCATTCAAAAAAGGCCAACTCCCTCCGTGGTCAAACCACTTCAGCGATTTATCGGTAGCACAAACTACTATAGACAATACATTCCTTGCTACCCTAAAATCACGCTCCCTTTGACTCAGTTACTCAAGAAGGAAGCCCTTTTTACCTGGTGCTTGAAACAACAGTAGGCCTTCGATATCTTAAAGAGGGCTTTCATGACAGCCCCTTTCCTTCAACATCCAGATATCACAAAACCCTTTGTTATTGAAGCCAATGCCTCTGACCGTGCAATAGGAGCCATACTAACCCAACAAGAAGGTCCTGCTGCTAAGCAATTCCCTTGTGCCTTCTACTCACGGCAACTGACCCCAGTCAAACAAAACTATACGATTATGGATAAAGAACTCTTAGTGATCATAGCAGCCTTTAAGGTCTGGAGGCATTATCTTGAAGGGCCTCCCCACCCTGTCCTAGTTTTTACAGACCATAAGAATCTAGTCTATATGCAATCTGCTTGGATTAACAATGCCCGTCATGCTCAGTGGGCGCTTTTTTTCTCTTGATTCTCCTTTACTATCAAGTATAGACCTGGAGCAAACAACACCCTAGCAGATGCCCTCTTCAGATGCCATCTTCACAACAACACATCCACAAGGAATGAAGGACCTGTCTTGCCTACCTCCATATTTGCAGCAACCATCCCATCTAGACAGCAACTGAGCCAGAGAAGCCTCAATGACCTGCAAAAGGGACTCTACCAGCACCAGAACAACCTGTACTACCATCAACAGAAGGTAGTCAAGTCAAGTTTAGTTTATTGCGGCCATCGGCCATTAACATATACAAAACAGAACAAGATAAACAAAAAAAATACACAAGAGAAGAACCTTAAAACAAATACCAAATACTGAATAATCCACCCATCTATAGAAGGAGTAGGAGAGGGGGGAAAGTCCCACCCAATGGCCTAACTTCAGCCCAGGGTAACAATCACTCCTAAAGAAAATGATTTAACCACACCTTCCTATCCATTCTGTCCCCTGAGCCTATCAAACATCAAGTTCTTCATTTCATATTATAAAAATTTCAGTTATTTATAAAGGGAAACCTTCAAATAATAAAAATGAAAACAAAAATGCAATAAGGTACAAAACCCCCACCAATTTAACAGGTCCATAAGTATAAGCCATAAAAGTATACCGTCCTGGATAATAAAATTCAAACTTTCCTTCATCAGATCCTTTCAAGTGCCATGGCTCGTCTAGCTGCTACTCAGAGATTGCTCAGGGAGTACTTAGATTGGAGGAATTGCTGGTGCAGTTTAAAGGCATGGATTAAAAACCTGGCAACACTCCTAGATATATCTATATCCATGTAATTCAGAGCCAAATCTAGTTTACCAGCATTCAACCACCCCGAATATCTAGAAATAAAAGAATTGAGTTTATCATATAAATGACAACTGAAAATAATATGGTCCGAGGTTTCTATGTCCCGAAAATCAAAAGGACAGTCTGTTTAAAAAGGGGGTACCATGATATCGGCCCTCTAACAAATTTGTAGGCAGGGCGTTAAAACGGGCACACATCAACAGGTACTTCCCATACGGGGAGACTGTAGATTTCAAATAGTGGGCCATAATTCCAGGCTCCGGCATCCAAAAAAGAAAGCAGTCATATGAGGAGAAGACCTCACCATGGCAACTTGTATTTGCCTATCCATATCCGCATGGCGTCGTAGTACCTCGGCCCTAGTCACAAATAAGTCCTTACTCTGCAGGTAATCCATGGAGAATCCCATCTTAAGTAGGTGAGATTCCATAGAACTAAACCATTTGCCCTGAAACGGGTCTGCTAACAAGAACTTTACCAACCCCAAATCTTGTGAGTCCTGGAGCTTAAACCAAAATTTCAGGGCCATAGCCCAAGCAACCGAGGACCAGCTCCTCTGCCCAGTTTCTGTCCGTATTACTGCCAAAGGGGTACCCCCTTGGTGCCTTAATAAGTTTTTTCAAGAACTTGGATTGTACCTCATCTAAGTTGGATAGAATTAACGGGGGCCACACTTCTGCACCATATAAGAGCTGTACTCTGACTTTAGCATTAAAGACTTTGAGGGCTGAGTCAAGGGCACTCCTGCCAGAACTCGAAAAATCCCTCCTAATTGCAAGCAGTGGGCCCTTTGCTGTGGACATAGCCCTTTCAAAATGTTGCTTCTAACTCCCAGAAATTTGGAAATGAAGGCCCAAATATTTAAAGATTTTCTCCTGCTGAATTGCTTGACCTTCAATTACCCAAGAATGGATCTTTCTTTCTTTAGAAAAAATCATAATCTTGGATTTGTTGAAATTTATACTCATTTTGTTGGACTTACAATATTCTGCAAAGGCCTTTAACTGCCTTTGTAGGCCCACACGGGTAAGAGATATAATCATTATGTCATCTGCATAAAGCAGACAACCTATATGGCGATCAGCCAATTTGGGAGGGAAGAATTGTAACTGTGCAAGTTGGGGAACGATATCATTTATAAACAAGTTGAACAATACTGGTGCAAGCACGCAGCCCTGCCTTACTCCAGAAGGAGAAAGAATTTTCTCCGTGACAGAACCGCTAATGCCTGATTTAACCATTGAGGAGTTAATGCGGAGATTCTGAATGAGATATAACAGCGTTCTGTCAATAGATGTATTCGATAATTTACTCCACAAAATGTCCCTGTCTACCACATCAAATGCCGACTTTAAATCTAAAAAGGTCACATAAAGGTGGCCACTCTCCTTTATATATTTTTCAGCTATATGGTGTAACAGGTAGTGATCCCCCAAAGGTATTGACTCCACATTCTGTGGACTCACTACGACTCCCACTTAGTGGGCCATCCCGAGGAACGACGAACACTACCCCTTATCCTTCAATGGTTTTGGTGGCCGGGTATCCAGACCAACATCTGCAAATGCGTGAAAGGGTGTGTCACATGTGCCCGTACCAAAATTTCCCGTCACCCTCCCATCAGATTACTGCAATTGACCCCGTTGCCTTCAGGCCCCTGGCAACAGATAGCAATGGACTTTGTCGCTGACCTACCCCTGTCTGAGGGGCATGACACCATCTTGGTAGTCATTGATTACTTCACCAAGCTAGCTCACTTTATACCCTGTAGGGACAGCCCACATCACAACAAACAGTTGTCCTGGTACTGCGTCATATCGTACGACTTCATGGACTCCCCCAGGAGATAGTATCCGACAGGGGTCCTCAGTTCATATCCAAATTCTGGAAGGCCCTTTTCCGTGCCTTGGGGACCAAACTAGCCCGTACTACGGCATACCACCCTCAAGCTAATGGTCAGGTGGAACGGGTTAACAAAACAATGGAACACTACCTGCGCTGTTTCTTTAACCACCTGCAGGATGACTGGACATCGTATCTCCCTCTTGCAGAATTCACATACAATAACACACTCAATACCTTCCTAGGAAGTCTTCATTTTATGTTACCTATGGGTTCCACCCCCATCTCTGTTTAACAGACCTCTCTTCAACAAATGTTCCTGCAGTGGGGGCCATGGCCCAAGAGATTCAGCAAGCACAGAGAGAAGCCACAGAACACTTAAACAAGGCATGACAGCAATATAAACAACATACAGACAGACATAGACTCGCCTCGTCAGTGTACAAGATAGGTGACATGATATGGGTGAAAAAACACCACTACCCCTCCCAGTGTCCCTCCACAAAACTTGATGATACCTACATGGGTCCCTTTCCAATTAAAACCAAGCTCAATGAGGTTACCTATACCCTGGATTTTCCCCAACATCTTCGCATCGACCCCACATTCCATGTGTCCCTCCTAAAAGTCATGCACCATCCACTTCCCTCTCAACAGGTGCATCCCTCACCGCCCGTCCTGCTACAAGAGGCCTTGGAATATGAAGCGGCAGACACCCTTGATTCCAAGATCTGCAGAGACCGCCTTCTGTATCTTGTAGATTGGAAAAGGTTCGAGCCCGCTGAGCGATCCTGGGAACCGCGTGCCTGTATCCACGCCCCCGCACTCCTGCGGCATTTCCATCAGCGTCATCCAACAAAGTCGAGGCCTACTACCCCCGCAGAGGAGGGGAACTTGGATGGGGGGGGGGTACTATCAGACTCTCTGCCTGGCGAAGAGCCATCCCGGCGAGACCGAGGAGGCCGGCTTGCCGACATGTAGCTCCAGTTGCAAGGCAACCGGCGACGCGACACAATGCTCCGATGCGCTGCTGGCAGGGCGGTGCCAGGACCCACGTGACACTGGGAATGCTGCGCCACAAGCTTCCCAGGCTGCAGGGCAGCCAGGGTCCCAGCTGCAGCACAGTGCGGAGCTAATGAGCCACAGGGAGGTGAGGCCAGGGAATGCGGGAACGCAAGACACCGGAAGCACAGGGAGGGTTTCTGCATTAAGGCTTGACAGAAGGACTCCTCCTTGCCGGTAATCATTTGAGAGGCTGGCTCTGTGCATTGAATTGGATTATAGTGGAATGTTGACTTAGAGATTTGCATGAGTGTGTGTGACTGACTGAGAGTGAGTGTCTGTGAGTGAGAGAGCTCGTGTGCGTGGGTGCTTGTAATAAGGTGTTTGAGAGTGACTGCGAGTGAGAACGCCCCTTCCCCTCCTATGCCTCTGCACCCCCCTCCCAGTGAGCAAGGCAGCGGTGTGTGGTTGTCTCTGTTCCTTCCTCCCCACTTGCCCTCCTTCACAGCACGAACCAACCCCCTGGACCTGGGACCCTGAACCCGAGCATTCCTTCCTGGTGGCCTTCCCTCATTGAAAGCGTGAGTAGCCTCTACCCTGTATTCCCCCTCCCTCCCTGGGACCTGCTCTCTCTGCCGAGTGATGATCTGGGTTGCTCTCGGCTCCCGAGAGAGTCCCAATATGATCCTGAGGGTACTTATTTCCCAGGGGTGCCCCGCTGAGTCAGGAGTAAGAGCAGGGACCTGTCCCCTGGACCTTGAATCCCCTTCCCCCCCTCCACCTGACGTAACAGCAGGGTCGGGCTGGGGAAAGTGATAGTCAGGGACAGGGTCCTTACACTGTCAGATGGGGAGACGGATGGACCCAGAAGAACGGGGTCTTAGGGGTTTACAGATACACTGCTGAAGGCGCCATGGCAGCCAGGAGGAGAT
>QEPC01000541.1:1607567-1625889 GCA_003113815.1 Sphenodon punctatus
ACAGCCTAGGGGTGGGATGTAGGGTGGGGGTGGGTGCAGGGTGGTGAGGGGGGGGAACAGCCTAGGGGTGGGATGCAGGGTGGGGGAGGATGCAGGGTGGGGGGGGAACAGGCTCAGCCTAGGGGGTGATGGGTGGAGGGGGTCCCCCTCCACACCCATCCCCCCCTGGGGGTGGGGAGGCCAGGTACAGAGTGGGGGAGGGAAGGATCAATCAGCTTACCTGCTCAGTCTTCTCTGTGAGACTGCTCCGTCACATCCTCCTGTTCTCAGCGGGAGCGGCAGTGCCGGGATTCAACTTGCATGCGGTGTGACTCTCTCTCGGGGGACTGACTGAGGCAGGGAGGAAGCGCGCATGCGCGCTGCTCCCCCTTTCTCAGTCGCCCGAGCCAAGCTATCTCACCAGGGCTGTCAGCGCGACCGCTCTGGTGAGATCTTCCACTGAGCGCAATGGAAGGCTGTAGCCCCTCCCTCCACAGCACGTCCCATACGTGCTGTGGACGGAGGAGTTCAGCCGCCCAAATCACGTTTTCCATAGGAAAACGCTTTGGGCGGCTGAGCAGCTGAACCTTTTGGTCCCTTCGGGGACCCACTCCCTCTCCCAGCAGAGTGGGTGGGTCCCCGAAGGGAGAACGAGTTCAGTGACAGCTACAGCAGCCTCTGCAGCAGCTCATAAGCAGCTGCTGTAGCTGTCATAAGCAGCGGCGTGATTATTTTTTTTTTTAACTGTTAAAGCCACGGCGGTGGCCCCCGCAGGGCTTTGGGGGGCACCGCCCATAATTCCCTGCAGGGGGAGCCGCTCCTGCTGTGGCATTATGCTGAACAAGCTGCCTATGCTCCCGGACCATGTCATTAATGGTGTCCTGGATCTCGTTCACTCACTGCATGGTCTGCCCAAGCAGCTCCCTCCCCAAATCCTCCCTGTGCTGCAGGTAATGGACCTACAGGTCCTGGTTCCGCTAGCTGCTTGTTGCTGGGGGCTCTGTCCACGGCTGTGGCACTGGCAGAGCTGGCAACAAGGAAAGCCATTAATTCAGATCACCCCACCCACCTTCCCACCCTGGTATTTCAGCCCCTGCTTGCCCTTCCTCCCCAATTTAATGGTTGCCCTTCCTGCCCAATTTACAGCTCTCCACTTGCTGTAAGGGAACCAGGAATGAGTAGGAGTTTGCTGCTGCTAGGGCGGTTGCTGTGACAGGACCTCTGAGGCATGCAGTTCTCCTGCGATCACTGTACAGGAGAAAAGAACATACAGAAATCAAGCACCGCCATTCATGCCATTTCCCACCCCACCCTCTGCCTGCCCACAACACCATCCTGCCATTGTGCCTTCTCACCCACTCTCCATGCCTAACATTCCCATCTGATGCTACTGTGTCCTGGGAATTATCCAGCTGCTCTCTGTGCTCTCCTGGCCACCTAACAAGACAGCAAAGAAAAAACCCACATAATTAGATAGCAGTAAACGGTAGCCTTTACCATGTAGCTGTATAAATGCACAGACACACCCAGGTGCATTAATTTACCATTCTCCTCTGTCTCCTTGATAAAGGAGGCATCCAAGTCTTCCATACCCTTGACTAGCACCTCTGGTGGCTCCTCAAACAGGGGCTGGCTCTCCAGCCTGAGAGGGTAGACGAGTCACAGTGTCCATGATAGCATCGACCCTGGCTGGCTCCGGGGTGGGGACAGGCACATAGGGATCTCTGCCAGCGGTCGTGGGTTCTGTGAGGGGGACCAGGAGTGGTTGGAGCAGGAGTGTTTGCAGTGGGAGAGGGCAGTGGGGGAGTTGTATCCACCCACTTTTGGCCCCATGTGAATTCACAGCCATATAGATGAGATGTCATGATGGCTCCATCAACACACAGGAACCAGTCCAGGAGCTCATAGTAGGGAGATGTTTACCTCCTACAGCCAGAGACAAAGTTGTTGTCTCAGATCTCCTTGTAGTCTCTCCTCAAGTCCTTGATCCACTGCCAGCACTGGTTCATGCACCTGGTGTATCCCTGCTGTGCCATCGGGAGAGAGATTTCATGGAACACCACCTCATTCCTGTAGCACTTCACCAGCCCACGTACAGCAGTGAAGACCTTGGCCTCTTCCTTGCTCCAGGGAATGCATCTTTGGCAGGTGGATTGGTAGGAAGAATGACTGAGATAGAACACTGGAGGTAGTGCTGCTGGTAGTTGCCTGGCTGTCATTGTGAGTCATGTCCACAGTGATGGGAAAGGCTGTGAAAGTTGCTTCAGAGAAGGCAACAGCTTTGAAAGAGAGAGTGTTGGGCATGCACTGCAAACCAGGATGAGCGGGGACAATGCATGTTTGAAAATGGTGCATGTTGGGCTTTTAAAGCAGATGTTATGTGCATGCCAGTGAGAGTCAGAGTGGAGAGAAGGGCAGGAAGTGATCTGTCCTTGGAACGCTCTAGGCTCTTAGCCTGCAACTCTATTGTGCTGGCAGACCTGTATGCGTGCAATACTGCATGCAACCTAACTGACAGGATGTGGACACGTGGGCACACATTAGCCCGCATTCACCCTCATGGCAGACACCACATGCTTTGAGACCCTGCTGTGAGTGGGGGATGTGTGTCCAGTAGATGGTAGCCATGTGGCCAGAGTGGATGAACACCCAGGCCAGGGCTGTTCTATTTGCCCAGAGCTTGCAGGCCCAGAGCTGTTCTATTTACATTGCAGGGTTCCTTTAGTTCATTGAAATTTCTTGTGCAGTACTTAAGAAAACGTTATGTTCTACTGGCTGAAAGTCTTGAATACTGGAAATGATCAGCTCAGACTTGGGAAAAGTAAGGATTTTAGTTGTTTTCACAGAGTGATGGGCCTCAGATATACAGCATCTCTTTGCATGACAAAGCAAAGCCTTGTTGACAGATGCTGCTTTCTCTGAAAGACAGAAAAAAACCCAGATGTGGCCAATGCTGGTGGATGAAATAAAGTGTCTGGATGTTTTTCTGTCCCCTAATAAAACCACCATAGAATTTAGAACCTAAAGTAATCTATTGATGTAGAGAAGGGACTTGGCTCCAATTCAACAGACCTTCCAAGAAATGGGATTTAAAGCTCCAGATCTAGTTCCCACCAAAGAGGGAGAGAATGCCCCTTTTTCTAGGATACCTTGTTGATCAAGGAATTTGAAGTCCAGCTACAGATGGATCTGACCATGAAGGTTCAGAAGATTAACAGGAAGTCTGGATTTATTTGTGTGCATTCTTTTAACCTGACTGAGGTTGTGGGCACCAGTAAGCATGGTTAGTTCCTTTGTGTCTTGCATTTCCTATTCTTCTTGACTGTAAATGGAATTTGTATAGGATTTGTAGCCGACCTTGATTCTCTTGAACAGTGTTCTCACTGCTGTCTGTTATTGTAAAAGTTAGACAATGAGAAAACCCTCATTTTGGTCCCATTTAGTTCACTGGTGGTGGTGGACCTGTATGCTACACACAACCTAATTGACAGGGTTTAGCCCGCATGGCAGGTGGTGCCACATGCTTCGGGACTGACAGGACAAATGTGGCAAATGTTTTAGGGATTCCTTATATCTGGCTGTTACCCCAAGTGTCTCCAAGGTGTGCTTCAGTTTACCCACTTGTAGATTGCAATGACCATCACTCAATCCCAGAGTGTGAAAGCCTAGAAGTGTAAACTCACTATTACTGTATCTTGGAGGTTGTTTTGTCACATTGTTTATGAAATGAGTCAGGTCCATCTCAGTATGATTGAGAAATTCCTAAGATTGTCAATATTCAGTTCCAGTAGACAGACGTTGGCTTATAAAGAGAATGTCAAGTTGTCAACAGAGGATCAGAGTTTATTCAAAAGTTGCATGACAGTAAATTAACACTCTAGCTTGCCTTATATTTCCTTTGCCTCCGGGAAATAAATTTAACAAATAATCTTACCCTAAAAAGCATAAGAGTTCAAACTCCATTACCTGCTTCCAGGTCAGGCGTGAATCTTAGAGAACAAAGATTAGGAGTGCAACTCTAGGGGAAACTATGGGTTCAGGTTTTTTTTTAGGTTTTTAAAAAAAAAATTATGGGTTTAAGTACAGGTCTGTATTTCAGTTCTGTATTTAAATCATGGAAACCTTTAAACCATTTCCCCACACTCCCATTCCCCCAGGCCCTATTTCCCCCGACCCCTATGGCCCTGGCATGTACTTACCAGCCTTGGAGGGCTTGATTGAAGATCTGTCAGCCCGCTGCTGCTTTGAGGACTTCCCAACAGGCTCTCTTGCCAGGTGTGCTGCCCAGCTCCCTGCTCCACAACACACATGTGCAAAATGGCCTCTGGGCCCATACTGCATATGCACAAAATGGCTGTCCACCTTTAACAAAAATGGCAGTGGCCAAAATGATGTTGCTGCCATTTTTGTAAGGGCAGTGGCCATTTGTGCATGCGTGCTGCAGAGCAGGGAGCTTGGCAGCAGGTTGTGGCAAGGGAGCAGTGTCGGGAGGCGCCCCATAGCAGCAGCAGGCCTGTGGAACTTCAATCAAACCCTCCAAGGCTGGAAAATTCATGTCAGGGCCCTGGGATGGGGGATCCAAAAAATAAGGGTCCAAAAATGTCAGGCTGATTTACAGCCTGTCCTGTGTTGGATTAAACCATAATGGCCTTTTCTGGGCCATTACAGTTTAATCAGAAATCAAAAGTTCCATCCCTAGCAAAACTCCTTTTCTGACATGCTAGCAGTGGCAGTACAGGCTATCTGATGCTCTTCTTCACATGCCGCCTAGCTCTTGCTAAGAGTCTTGTCTGTTTGAAAAGCCAACAAAACCCTTTCATTGGTTAATGAGTAAGCTCTCCCCCACCCACAAATAAAATACAGTCTTGTTTGTTCCTTTTCTGCAAAGCACCTCTCTGGATCTCTTACATTAATCTGCACGTCAAACAACCAAAACTGCTATTATTGTTGTGAAGGAGATTTGTGCTTACCTTGATGGGCTTCTGTTTGAGTTTTGCGTACAGTTCACATTTTATGGTTTTCCCATACATACATTGTGGAAATACAGAAAAGCTGCTCATTACAAAGCACACATATCAGCACTGTTCATCATAACAAATCATAAATCATAACTCCTAGATCTTCATGACAGGATTGTTTGTTTCCTAGGAGCTAGCTTCTAGTTGTAGTATCAAGTCTAAATTGAAATGCTTACAGCTCAAGTGATAGGTGGGGCCTTCATTTCTGGTCCACTGATTTGTTAGCCTAATTAACCCAGTTGGAAGACAAAATGTCAGTGCACATGTGCAATCTTATCTTGCTCTTTTACAAGCTGCAGTCAGAACACTTACAGCAGACAGTGGTCCTCAGGCTATTGTTTGTAACCCTAAGTGGGGTCATGATCCCAGTTGGTATTTGATATAGGTAGTTTGCAGGTCTTTGCTGTTGTCTGGGGTCATGGGATTATATTTAAATCTCAAAATGGGGTCATGTGGGCAAAAAAATAAAAATAAGTTGGTATCTAGGACTCCCTCTTTATTTACATATTTTGCTATTTGGTATTTTTTCTGACTGCAATGTAGACATGAAGAACAGCGGTGGTGCCATCCAAAGGGCGCCAGGGGTACTGCCCTACTGGCCTCTGAGCCCGAAGAATTACCTGACTTGAATGTCCCACACAGTCCCCTCGTCCCCGGGGTCCCGGTGGCGGGTCCAGTGCTGGCACGGCTTCACACAGCCGCATTGGAAGCCAAACTTCCTGGTTTGCTTACATCTGTGCATGCGTGAGCGTGTTACTTTGCTCGCGCATGCGTATGTAAACATAGGGGGACTCAGTTACAGCAGGAGGGGAAGGGGAGGCGTGGAGTGGAGATCGGCGTGACAGAGCCCTGCAAGGGGCAAAACATCAGAGAACGTGCATTGGGAGGTTAAGGGGTGCCGTCCCAGCGCGTGTTCAGCAATGGCCAATGAAGCGCGTGAACAGGATCACTGGGGGCAGTCTCAATGCAAGTCAACTGGCAGCGCAGTATGTATAATATGGGCTGTAGCCCTTGGCATCCTGGGAGTGGGGAGCAATACATGGTGTGAGTGACTGTGATGTGTGTCTGTGGTGCTATTGGCCAGTGGAACAGTGGGGGGTGGGGGGAGTGGAGAGTGCTAGTGTGTGACTGTGTTTACTTTTAAATTTATCTGAGCTTATTCTCCGTCTCCACGTGGTGTGAGGGTGGGGGCTGCCTGCGCACAGACCAGAGAGGGAGCATATAAAAGTGATTCCTCACCAGGCGCCATTCTACTTCTTGAGAGAGTGAGTGAGTTTGCAGTTGGCCATCCAGTCAGACTGAATCTTTTTCCAGGATCTTCACTGTTAGTCTGGTGTTAGATTAGATTTATTTAGATAGGTAGGTAGTACTAGTGTGCCAAGTGGGTCCATCATCGTTCTTCAAGCCCAGGCTGCTGGTGAGTACATTGGGGACCCGGCTGGGGCTTGGCTTTTGCTTTTTGGGGGGGACCCGTGGGCTGGGGGACTTGTCTTGGGAGGAGGGGGGATGTTATAATAGTGATTATACTATGTTTTTATTATGAATTGTAATTGTTGATTGTGTTTTATGATTGTGCTGCCAGCTGCCTTGTGGGGGGGATCCGGGGGACGGGGTTGCACTGGGAGACATGGGGGAGGGGTGGGGTGGAGTGGGGTGCACTGGGGGAGTGGGGGGACTCGGGGAGTCTGGCTGGGCAATGGCGTATGTGTAGGCTTGCCATAGAAGCAAATTTTAAGAGGGCACTTATGAGATATGCAGTTTGCAGAGCTTTATTGGAACCAATGCAGCCTTGCAACCTGTATATCTCATAAGTGCATTGTAAAAATTTGTGTCTATGGCAACCCTAAGTGTGGGGAGTGGGTGCATGCCACTGAGAGACATGGGGGAGGGGAGGGGTGGAGATGGGGAGTCTGGATGGGCAATGGGGCTGGTCTGGAGGGGCCTGGTGGGAAAGAGAGAGGAGAGTGGATGGGACTCCAGTAAGAGGGTTCTCTATTTCTCAGTAGCAGTGTTTCACACAGAAGCATTCCCAGCATTAAGTAATGTAATGGCCATCCAGCGTTAACCCTTGGAACTCCTTGCTTCTGGGTTATTCTCTGGCTTTGCCTACCATTGCCCTGGCTCCACCTACTGTTGCCCTGACTCCGCCCCTAGGCTATGCTCCACCCTTTTTCACCAGCCCGCTGGCAGCCGCTGCTCCTCTAGCCTCCAAACACACCAGCCACCCCTGATGAAGAATTATATTGGGAATTGCCAGTTTGGGCCACACCTACTGTCCAGCTAACCTAGCATTCTGTATCTAAGGATGCTTTTAGATGAGCGGGTCATCTAAACTCACAATTGAAGTATTTAATTCATGGTTGGAAAACAATGCGCGACTGCCTTTCATGCGCCTGATTGCAGCCATTGGCTCAACTAAATCCCGCCTCATGGGATTTTGAAAAATCATGCGAGGGGGTTGCACAACGGCGACCTGTTCGTCTAAAAGCACCCTAAGACTGTCCTGTACCAGATGATTCAGAGGAATGCCTAAGAACCCCAGAGTAGGCAGGATAGGGAATAATCTGCTCCATGGAGGTTTCAGTTCTAATAGTTAGTATATATTCTCAAGCATGATGTTTTCTATCCCTTAACCAGAAAGAACTAAAGCATTAAATATCATAGTTCTAGATGTTCTTGTAATCCATATCAGTGTCCAGCTTTCTTTTAATCTTGTAAAATTTTTGGCCTCCAAGAAATGAATCAGTTATTGACCATAAATCCTTGTGCACCTACGGCTTGTATCCTCTAACTTTAGAGCCCATTTTGGTCTTTTAATTTGTACTTTGTATGTCCACTCCTGTGACTCCAGTAGTCCTAACAAGCTATTTGTCCTTTACAAACTATTTATCAGATAAATCAAAATGGTGTATTTAATTTTTTAACAGCAAAATCAAAAAGGGAAAGACCAGTAGCCACTTAGGGGTGAGGGCGGGGAATGTTTTTTGAAAAATTAGAGGTTGTATAGGTCATAGCAGAAATCAGAAGGGACCAGCAACATGGCAGGACAGGCGGCTTCCTGTTGTTCCTAACGTTTCTTCATTAGGGAGTTAGTCTCAGACCAGTTTTGCTACAGCGCCCACTGTTTCAGATTTACATCCCATTATTATACAATATACATATAAAATAACAAATATAAAAAATATAAATAAGATATAAGGATAAAATACAACAATTGAGCAATATAAAACAATAGTGGAGCTAAAATCCCCCCACCCATCACCCATCTCCCTCACCAAAAATCTTGTGAAACAGCTAGGTCTTACATTGTCGTTGGGAAGAGGGAAGGTCCAGGGCCAGGCGGATTGCTATCGGGAGGGAGTTCCACAGCTTTGGTGTGGCCACCGAGAATGCCCTTCCCATAGTAGCCACCTGAGAAACTTGGGGAACCCTGAAGGGTGCTCCCGGCCAACTGCAGGGGTCACTCCAGGACCTGGGGGGAGGGGAGGCGTGAGGCGGTCCTGTAGGTAGGTGGAGCCCAGGCCATGTAGGACTTTATAGGTCAAAACCAACACCTTGAATTGGGCCTGGAAGACAATAGGCAGCCAGTGCAAAGAATGGAGCACCGGTGTAATGTGTTCACAATGACCCATTCCCATGAGGAGGCAGGCTGCTGTGTTCTGCATCAGCTGCAGTCTCCGAACTGTCATCGGGGGTAGCCCCACGTAGAGCGTGTTGCATTAGTCCAGTCTTGAGGTGATGAAAGCATGGATGATGGTGGCCAGGTCAGAGTCTGAAACGTATGGCCTCAGCTGTTGCACCAGATGGAATTGATGGAACGCGCTCCTTGCCACAGCTGCCACCTGGACATCCAGGCGGAGCTGCGAATCAAGGAGCACCCACAGACTGTGAACCTGGAGGACCAACGGAGGGCAAACCCCATCAATGATAGGGGCCATTACTCCCTCAGCCCCCCCCAGCATCACTTTCATTTTGTCGGGATTCAGCCTCAGATGGTTCACCCTCATCCAGTCCGCCACATGTGCCAGACACTGCATAAGCACTGAGACTGCCGGACCTGGGTCAGCTGAAAATATTTATTTATTTATTTAATTATTTATTTATATCCTGCCCCTCCTGAAAACAGCTTGGGGTGGCTAACAATTTTAAAACATAAAAATACAATCATATAAAATATAAAACAATCATAATAATATTAAACCAGGGCTAGGCACACAATAAAACAATAAATAAGGGTGGAGGGGGACAAAAAAACAACTAACCCCCTTCCTCCCCTCCCCAAAGGCTTGGGCGAACAGCCAGGTTTTACAAATTCGCCAGGATGTTAAAAGGCTTGGGGCCAGGCAAGCTTCCTCCAGGAGGGAGTTCCAAAGGCGCGGCCCAGCCACCGAGAATTCCCTCTCCATTGTGGCCCCCCACTTAACACAGGGGACCTCCAAGAAGGCACCCCCAACAGACCAAAGGAGCTGCTCTGGGGCGCAAAGGGCGAGGCGGTCCCTGAGGTACGAGGGGCCCAGACCGTGAAGGGCCTTAAAGGTCAATACCAAAACCCTGAACCTGGCTCGGCTCGCTATTGACAACCAGTGCAGAGTCTGGAGCACAGGTGTTATGTGCTCCCAACGTCCCGTCCCCGAAAGGAGCCGGGCCGCCACATTCTGCACTAGCTGCAGCCTCCGCACCAGGAACAAGGGCAGCCCCATGTAGAGCGTATTGCAGTAGTCCAGCCTCAAGGTGACGAAGGCATGGATGAGGGAGGCCAGGTCTGGTCCGGAGACGTACGGACGCAGCCTCCGCACCAGATACAACTGGCGGAAATCAGCCTTTGCCACTACCTCCACCTGTCGCTTCAGGTGGAGATCTGCATCCAATATCACCCCCAGACTCTGAACCTGCTGAGCTATAGGAGGGCGAACCCCCCCCATTAGGGGGGCCGACACCTCCCTTGCTCTCCCCACCAACATCACCTCCATCTTATCGGGGTTGAGCTTCAGTCTGCTCTTCCACATCCATTCCGCCACGGCTTTCAAACACTGGGATAGCACCAAGACAGCAGGGTCTGGGTCAGTTGAAAAAGAGAGATACAACTGAGTATCATCAGCATATTGGTGACATCGCACCCCAAACCCTCTTACAACCTCCCCCAAGGGTTGCATATATACACTAAATAACAGTGGAGACAGAATAGGACCCTACGGAACGCCGCAGAATAAAGGGTGGGGGCAAGATGTTTCAGCCCCCAACACTGCCCGCTGACTTCTCCCTGAGAGGAATGAGCAGAACCGTTCAAGAACAGTCCCGTTCAGACCCCCCAGTTCATGCAGCCATCTCAACAGCAGTCCATGGTCCACGGTGTCAAAAGCAGCCAAGAGATCTAGCAAAATTAGAAATGTTGAGCGTCCTGCATCCATCTCCCAGCGGAGATCATCGACCAAGGCCACCAACAGCGTCTCGGTGCCATAGCTGGGGCGGAACCCAGATTGAAAAGGATCCAGGAAACCAATGCCATCTAGATGCGCCTGGAGCTGGATCGCCACCACCCGCTCAATAACCTTCGCTAAAAAGGGAAGGTTAGAGACAGGTCAGTAGCTGGCGAGTGTGCCTACGTCCAAAGATGGTTTCTTCAGGAGGGGACTTCTTGAGGCTAGGTGACAACCTCCCCTGCTGCAGGAACGCGTTAACCACCCTCGCCAGCACCGTCCCCAACGTCTCCCTGGGGGCTTTTACCAGCCAGGACAGGCACGGATCAAGTTCACAACAGGTGGCTCTCACAGACCCCAAGACATCCACCGCATCGGCTGGCATCACTTCCTGAAACTCTCCCCCCCCAAAGTTGGACCAGACGGGGCCTCTGTCACCTTGCGCTCTCCCCCTACTGCCCCTAATCCAGCATTAGTTGCTCTGAATCCGAGCGATCTTGTCTGCGAAGTAGGTGACAAACTCCTCACAGCAGGCCTGGGACAAGTCCCCATCCAGGCGGAGGGAGGCTGGACTGACCAGCCCCTGCACCACCCGAAACAGCTCCACGGGGCGTGACTTTGCAGATGCTATGAGGGCAGCAAGGAACTCCTTCCTTGCTGTCCTCACAGCCTCAACATAGGACCGCAAATGGGCCCTATGGAGAAGTCGGTCGGAGTCAGATCGAGTCCGACACCAGCGTTGCTCCAGCCTTCTGCCTACTCGTTTCATACACTGCAGCCCCTCAGTAAACCAAGGGGCCCTGCGGTGACGAGACCGAGGTAGAGGGTGTCTCGGAGCCGCCCTGTTAATGGCCTCCTCCAGCAAGCTGTTCCAATGCTGGACCAGCTCATCGACCAAGTGACCGTCCAGGAAAATGAGAGCATACTGATGACACTGCACTCCAAACCCCCTCATGACCTCACCCAATGGCTTCATGTACATGTTGAACAGGAGAAGGGACAGAAAGAGCCTTGTGGGACTCCTTGCAGAAGTTCTACAACGTGAGGGTTGTACAAGAGCAATCCACCCCCCTCGGTTCGAGCACCAAGGAGGCGGGCCATGTATAGTTTTGTCCAATTGCCTTTATTAGACTACCATATATAATAGTACAGGGGACTTATCCATGTTCAGACCAGATCACAGTAGAGCAAACAGCAGCTCAATCCAGGTTTCAGACCAGACTGGACATAAATACAAGCTTCTGATTCTTATACACTTAAGATGACATAGGGTGAAAACAAATGAGATGATAACCTGTTGGAGTCCATGTTCAGTCCGTGCAGCCCCCACCAGGGTGGCCAAAAGTCCAGATTTGTACCAGACAGCCTGGTGTTTCTGACAGCTTGCACTGTCCAGGATGGGAGGGGCAGGGAACCGGACCATAGAGCTGTCTGGGAATTTCCCCTTCCATCCCTCCTCCCACCGTTGGCTGGCTGCGCTATCTGTACTTCCGCCCATGGACGCGTGGGCAGAAGTTCAGAGAGTGCAGCTGCAGTCAGCCAGCAGGCTTTTTTGGTGTGTGTGGCAGCCGGCAGAGTGAATCAGTTGAGGGCAGCCGGCCTGGCAGCGCGATGTGAGTGACTGGGTAGCGCAGCAGCCTGCCTCTGTCCGCACGCAGCCTTAGGAGCTGCCGCTACAGGAAAACAAGACAGAGGGAGGAAGGAGGCGGCATGCAAGGTAAAGAGAGTAGCCACAGGACATATGCTAGGAGAGAGGGGTGCTGCTGCAGAGGGAGGCTTGATGCATGCAAGCCTGCAAGGGCATGGGAGCAGGGCACATGCTGGAGGGGGTATGGGAGCATGGAGGAGCAGGGGCCTGCCCAGCTGCAGGAGGAGACAGTTGCTGACTGGGGAAAGTTATTCACTCACTCGCTGGAGGAGAGAGATTCCTTTTGTTTTCCAATCATGGGGATATTTGCTAAGGGGGTAGCAGAGAATCCTCTCTCACCTAGGTCAATAGTTCAAAGATAAGGAACACTGGAGCTGCCTGCCTTGCTCTGTTGAGATTTAGCCTCTGACTGTTCTATGGAGCTGCTGGGGGATGTGTGTGTTTTTGGAGTTCTAACGAAATGGGTGTGTGTGGGTGTGTGGGTGTATTCTATGGAGCTCATTCTAAAGAGCTATGGCTATAGGTAGGGTTGCAAAGCATCCCTAAATTTGCGGGATGACATTTATCGTAAGGGAGCAGCTCTTATTTCAGATTCCTACAGCTCTATAATGGATATCCCTTATTTCACTGTGTAGAGTTAACAGAGAGTCTGGACTCCATAATGAGGTAAAAGTAAACTGGTTTATTCTCTTTCCCCCCAACCACAGTCCTAGCGCCACCTAGTGACCCTAGTAGTTATACAACTAACACCACATCCCCCTTTCTGAAGGAGGATAACCCAAAAAAACATAACCACCACCAACCAATTAAACACTTGTACTTAACTCTGTATCCTGTGAAGGCCAGGGTAGACCACCTGAGCCTTCAGCTTCATGTCAGGGATTATTCTGCCCTGTTGATATTCAGCTCCTAACCCTTTTCCTTTTGCAGGCTTCCAGTTGTTATATAGTCTCTCAGGGATGCAGGTGGTCGTCTTTCTGTATTTTGATACCTCCGCATGGATGAAGGACCTGGAGCCATTGACTAAAGGCATCTTTTGGGTTGTATCATTTTTAGGCTGTGCTGCCAAGTGTGTTTGTGAGGAAGCTGGCGATTCCCCTGCCTCCACTAGGTGTGCTCTTTTGCGTCGAATAGTTTCTTCTGGCACTGTAATCAAATAGGATCTCGGAGTTTCCGCGTGTCCTTGTATCACCCCTTTCACATGTGAGTCTTTTACCCAGACAGTATCTCCTGGTTTAAGTGGTCTTAATAGTTTGGCTCTATGGCTCTTGTCAAAGATTTGCTTCTGGCGGGCTCTATATCTACTGTCTTGTTTTTGTAAGCTATTGAAATCGGGCCAACAAGGAATTAACTGGGAAGGAAAAATTGGGACTATTGAGCGTAACTTCTGTCTCAGTAGCAGCTCTGCTGGACTGAATCCATTAGACAACAGTGTTGAACGGTATGTAGGAGAGCACTGTAAGGGTCTGGTGACTTGGAAAGCAGGTGCTTTAAGGACTGAACTGCACATTCTGCTTCCCCATTGCTCTGGGGGAACAGTGGGCTGGAGGTAACATGTTGAAAGTCATAGTCCTTTGTGAACTTCCTAAAAAGGTCAGAGGAAAACTGGGGCCCATTATCTGAAATTATCTGCGCCGGAACTCCAAAACGAGCAAAAACTGGCTTCATTTTATTGATGACTGCTCCTGATATTGTGCTGGGCAGCTCTGCTACTTCAATACATTTTGAAAAGTAGTCAATCATGAGAAGGTAGACTGTTGGCCAAGTAGAAAAGGTCGTTCCTGACTTTCTGCCAAGGTCAACTTGGGAGGGCAGATGGCATTAAAGGCTCTGGTGGGTTTTTCCTCATACTGGCACAGGTATCACATCTTGTAGTTCAGTTTTATTTAGTGTGGCCAACGGCCATTGCATAAAGATAACAAACACCCCCAGTGGGGAGAAAGAAAACATACATAATGGCTCAAAATAGGACTACCGAATACTAATGACCTGCCTAAAAAATATGCAAAATTGATAAATTATAACTAAGTTCCACTTAAACCTGAAAAGGAATAAATTAGAATATTGGACACAAATAAAATTAATAAAATGCATTTGCCACGGGACAGCCCACGTCTCCTGGCAATGTAACCTAAAATATAAAAAGAAAGCCAGCCGCCTTCGAGAATGAAATACAATAATCCAAAACCTAACATAGAATTATCAATTAAAGAAAGAAAAAAAAACCTGGGGCATAAATTCCCTGGGAGTAACTAGCTAGATTGGGTTATCTTTTATGACATGACTGCACATCTTGTAACTCTCTGTTGGAGCTGTTTGCTCAGTCCTGGCCACCACACAGACTGTTTTGCTCTCCTTCTGCATTTGCTGATGCCTTGATGGCCTTCATGTAGTTTGTCAAAGATGTCCTGTTGTAGTGCAGTAGGGATAACCAGTCTGGACCCCTTCGTTAACATACCTTGGTTCAAAGTGAGTTCTCCAGAGACCGTCCAATATGGGGCTATTGCAGCATCTGATTTTGCCTTTGGTGTCCAACCTTCTGTACAAAGGCGCATGATTCGGCGTAAGGTCTCATCTGCTTCCTGCCGCAGTTTTAGCTCTTGCAGGTGTTTGTCCATGATAGGCAGGGAAGTGAATCCACAAATCCTTCTATCAAGAGCTCCTCCTGAGTACATTGTTTATGTGGGGCAAGTGGAAGTGGGGCCCTAGAGAGTGTATCCGCTGTAGCAAGATTCTTCCCAGGTACATGAGAAATGGTGAAGTGAAACCACATGAGTTGTATCTGGAATGGTTGGATCCTTGGTGCCAATTCATCCAAATTTTTGGAACCTAACAGAGTAAGTAGGGGTTTGTGGTCAGTTTCTGTGTGGAAAGTTATTCCTAAAAGGAAGTCAGAGAAGCGTTCACAAGCCCATGTTATTGCCAAGGCCTCTTTTTCTATTTGGGCATATCGTTGTTCTGTAGGAATAAGTGCTCATGATGCATAAGCTGTAGGGTACCAAGATGATGGAGACTGTTCTTGGAGAAGGACTGCTCCTATTCCATATGATGAGGCATCTGCTGAAACCTTGATGGTTTTGTTTGGGTTATATAGGGCTAAGAGTGGGGGTGAGCTTAGGTCTCGTTTCATGGCAGTAAAAGCTGCTCTTTGTTTTTCTCCCCAGGCCCATGCTTGACGTGGGTTTAAAAGATCTCTGAGAGGTTTGGACTTCTCTGCCAAGTGGGGTAGGTATTTCCCTAGGTGTGTTATCATGCCCATGAATCTGCGCACTTCGCTGACAGTGTGAGGCTCCAGCATCTGGGTGATAGCGTGAATTTTCTCTGGATCTGGTCTGACTCTGCCATCAATAATCTGTCCCAGAAATTTTATTTTGTTTTTTGAAAACTCACATTTCTCATTTAGTGTGATACCAGATTTCTCCAGACATTTCAGTACCGTCATGAGTCACTAGTCATACTGCATTTTTGTGGATTCGAATATAAGAACATCATCCATTTGGCATAGGACTCCTTCGAGGCCCTCGAGGAGTTGGGACATCCTCTTCTGGAAGTGCTCCGGAGCCGAAGAAATGCCGAACGATAATCGATTAAAACGGAACCGTCCAAAGGGAGTGATGAAAGTGGTTAGCAGTGCTGATTCTGCAGCCAGAGGTATCTGCCAAAAGCCTGATTGGGCATCCAGTTTGGAGAAAAACTTTGCATCTCCTAGTTGCCCCAATGTGTGCTCTACACAAGGGAGTACGTGTCTCTCACGGCGGACACTTCCCTTCAGTTTGGTGAGGTCAACACAGATTCGAACCTTTCCATTTGGCTTTGGTACTATTATTATTATTAACAAACATTTATATAGCGCCAGCAGTGTACCTGGCACTTTACAAAGTAATAAAATAGACACGGTCCCTGCCCCTAGGGCTTACAATCTGAGAGACAGGAGCTGGGGGAGAGACTTAGGAAGGGGAACAGAGGGAGAGACAAGGGGTCTAACATTCATGAAGATGCGAGGTCTCAAGTGCACGTACTTGGCTTGGTTACGATGAGAATGACAGCAGGCAGGTCCATGTTGCAAGGATAAGGGTAAACCGATCGTAGGTATAGGAATAGTGGCTCAGCAGGATAAAGAGTCAGACAGAGCAGAGCGAAAGAGGTGAGTTTTAAGGAGAGATTTGAAGGTATGAAGTACTACTACCATGCCTGTGCACCAGTCTGTTGGGGTGTCCACTTTTGAGATGACTCCTATCTGCTCCATGCGTTCCAGTTCTTCTTTAACCCTGGGCAAGAGGGGTAGAGAGACCCTTCTAGGAGTCGACAGAGCAAATGGTTTTGCATCAGGCATAAGTGCAATATGATATTCCCCCTCCAGTTTTCCCAAACCTTGAAACAATTTGGGGAATCTTCTCTTGATAGCCTCTTCAGTGTCTGTAGCGATACTGTCTATTCTCATCAACAGGCCTACAGCTGAGATTTCTGGGAGGCCTAGGAGAGGTATCCGAAGCCCTTCCACTTCATATATCACTTGGGATATAGTCTTTTCTCCAAGTTGCAGGGAAGTGTAAAATTTTCCTCTCACGTTTAGCAAGGATTGTCCTGGGCCTTTTAATTTCTTGTTGGGTTTTTGAAGTTTTGGTGCCTTCATCCTCCGGTATAGTGAGGCTGGAATTGTGGAGACATCTGCCCCTGTATCTATTTTAAATTCCACTTGGAGATCTCCCACAGTGATGGTGGTGGTCCATGGTCATTCATTGTGATCTGCTCCATCAACATTTCCCAGGTAGGCTATTTCAGAGTCACCGAAGTGATCCTCTTCAGAGACCAGTGCCACTGTGTGTTTGGAGCAGCACACTGCAGCATAATGTCCCCTTTTCTTACACTTTCTGCAGATTGTGTCTCGAGCTGGGCACTCTCTTTTCCTGTGAGACCTGCCACACCATTGGCATTCTGTTTCATCTTTGTTGCATTCATTTCCTTTGTTACCTCTCCAGGCTGATGTCTGTGAGTTTGTCTGTGGGTGTCTGGGCTTGTAGTGTCTTTCTTGCCCTTGGAGTGTCCCTTTTGCGCACTCTATGGCTTCGACTGTGGACCCCTCTGTAAAGGGGTTCCTGAGGAGAGTCTGTTGTTCCTTTATGTATGAGCTCTGGAGGACCTTGGCCTTAGCTGTCTCTAATGTGAGATTAGGGTCATTTTGCAGTGTCTCAGACAGGTGGATGTCTTGAAGCCCTACTACCAGCTGTCTTGGATTAGTTCCTCACTCAGTTCCCCATAGCCACAGTGTTTGATAAGGGAATACAAAGCTGTAATAAAGTCTGATGCAGACTCCCCTTGCTGTTGCTTGTGAGAGTGGAATTGGGCCCATTCAAAAATTATATTTCAGCGAGGCAGGAAGTGTTTATCTAGCTCTTCTTTGACTGTTTTAAGCTGTTTCATCTGGGTTCCTGTGAGCCCCCTAGAGAGGATGATATCTTCTACAGCTGGGCCCATTGCATACAGTAGAGTATTTACTTGCTTTTCCTCTGGCTGCTGATCTAGGCCTGAGGTTTGGGAGAACCTTTGAAATCTGCTTAGCCAAACTGGCCAGGTTTCAGGGTGCTGGAAGTCAAATTCTGTTGGGGGTGCTACTTGGAAACAGGCAGGGGGTGGGGTGGGGTGGCCATGGCTGCAGTTCACAGTACTTCAAGCTGGTTAGGACCTTAGTTCCCTGCAGGCTGGGCTCTCTCTCTGGACTAGGCCACTCCTTTGTCTGGTGCTGTAGCAAGGATAATCTGGCTGTCGCTGCAGTAGTTAGGCTTCCAGTGTTTCTGATGTTGTCATCTGTGTTCTCCTGACCTACTTGTCAGGCTTTCTGAACTCTGTAGAGGCTACAGGCAGTCAATCCCACTTCTGCCACCATGTGGAGTTAACAGAGAGTCTGGACTCCATGATGAGGTAAAAGTAAACTGCTTTATTCTCTTTTCCCCCAACCACTAGGGGTGGGAAACCGGTAGAATCCGGTATCCGATAATGCCGGTATCGGGCGTACCGGCATTATCGGATTCGACCCGGTAATCCGGACTTGGTACTGGATTTCGGGGTACCGGATTTTTTTACATTGCAGCCATTTAAAAATGGCTGCAATGTAAAAAACTTAAAGCCCCAGCAATAAAGTTTTTTTTTTAAAAAAACCTCCCCGAGTCCAGGCTGCGCGGGTGGAAGGGGGGACACCCCCCACCCACCCTGCCCAGCCTGGCTTTTTGTTTAAAAAAAGAGTCAGAGTGACCCAGAGGCGA
>QEPC01000541.1:1628995-1647108 GCA_003113815.1 Sphenodon punctatus
TGGGAGGGGGAGGGAATTAATATTTCATTGGTTTCAATGGGGACACAGCGCCCCATTGAAACCAATGAAATAAAACCGGTACCGGTTACCGGATTTAATCCGGGAATCCGGTTTTCTTAGAACCGGTAACCGGTAAATCCGGTAACCGGTAATGGGCCCGAGGTCCCACCACTACCAACCACAGTCCTAGCGCCACCTAGTGGCCCTGGTATACAACTAACATAATGGACTTTCTTTATTTCAGTGTCCCTCAGCTCTGTAGCATCTCTTATTTTTTAAATTTCCATACTCCTACCTGTGGTGGAAATTGTTGGCTGGGAGCACATAATTTGCAGAGGGGAGTGGGGGAAGGATCATGATCTCAACTGATATTTCATATACTTTGCGTATCTTTTTTGCTGTCTGGGGTCTAGAGAGAGGGCAGGAGTGATTCCTGTCTGGGGTCCAAAATTATACTGAACTCTCAAATGGGGCCATGCAAACCAGAAGTTTGGAAACCACGATTCTATAAAGCGGTTAGGTTCTATTCTATGGAGTTGTGGGGTTATGTTGTCTGAGAGTCTGCAGAGCTAGGCTGTCTGTTCCATGGGGCATTATGAATCTGTGGTGTGTCTGGTCTATGAGGTTCTATTCTGTGGATCTGTACAGTGTCTCTTACGTAACATTATTTGTTGATCCCAGTAAGGCATAAAAATTTCATGAGCAAATGTTAGGGTTTGTTTTGATTTTTAAAACAAAACTTGCTGCGCCGCTGCCTGACGGCTGCTCTCCTGAGCCCGTCAGTCCAGCCCTCGGGAGCGGCTGGGCGCCGAGAGGGTCGGGCTGCGCCAGCCTCGGAGGAGGACCCGGCACCGGCAGCGGCAGCTCGGGAGCCCCGTTCGCCCCTGCTTCGACACCGCTGTCCCAGGACATTGCTGCCCAGCTGGAGGGAGGGACTCTGCATAGAACCCCGGAGGAACCCCGTAGGTGCTTTGCCTCACCGTGACTCTACCTGAACAGGCAGCCGGAACACCTGTGCGAGGGGAGGAGCTACAGTCCCGAGATACCAAAAACCCTGCGCCGCCCGGCAGAGCTGACGGCGTGTGCCAGGGCAGCGCGCCTAAGCGCGCTGATGTATGGTTGGGTCTGTTTGATTTTGTAATTTATTCCTTTAAGTATAGGGCTGGGATATAAGAGATATCGTATTTCATTGTAATATTAGTATATTTATTTATTTTATTTTATTTTAATTCCTTTCTGCGAGTCCCCCCATAGGCTCCAATGCCTAAGAAGGGTAAGAAAGTGGGGGCCACAACCAGGACCCGGGCCAAACAGCAGCAGATATCAGAATGTTTTGTTGCAGCAAAAGTAGCCCCCAGGCCCAAGCAAGATGGCCTTCTGCAAGATCCCCCGAGTGCTCCTGCAAATGTTCATGGCACAGAACGAGTTTCCCTGGCAGGTGGCTCAGGTATTTCATCTCCCCCTGTGTTGGGCTCTGTGGGTTTGGGGGAGGGGATGTCAGGTGCTGGGCCTGGGCCATTAAGTTTCCCCAGGCCAGCTTTTCCAGATCCTTTGTTGCTGGAGTGTGCTCTAGCCTTCAAACAACAGGGAGAGAGGTGGCTGGCCATGGCTGCTAAGGCCCGAGGGCATCCCGAGGCCATTTTAGGTGCCCGAGCTACCTCCCCTGCCAATAGAATTTGTTTCCCCCATGAGCCAGTAGAAGTGGCCAAGCCTCAGGGTCCAGCTGGTCAGGGAGTAGAAGGGGGTAAGGTCTGCCCAAATTTTTTGTCAGATGGGCAAGGGATGGCAAATCCAGAGCCACCTGGTGTCTTTGTTGAGTCCTTACCCCTGTCTCTCAACCAGGAGGGGGAGATGGGGGGGACATCAAACGTGCTCAGCCAGGATGATTTGGAAAAGATCCCCGGTGCCCTAATTAATCCTAGTACCACGAGAGCCCAAGAGGCTCATGACTCCTGTAACTTCCACCAGCTGGAGGAGACAGAACCTTTCCCACGTGGGCCCATAGGGATGGAGGGAGACCCTATTGTGACTGGGGGCTCTACTCCGAATTTACAAACTTTTTTCCTTAAGACCCAAGAGACTCGGGCCCAGGCTTGTGGGTGTGTTGTGCAGGCTGCAGCACACAGGGAACTTTTGGAAAGAGTGGAGAGGATTGTCTCCAAACTACAGGCTCTTCAGCAGCAGATGAGCAAAGTCTGGGATAGTGTTAATGATTTGAGTAGGAATAAGATCAAAACGGACCACCAGACAATGGACCGGATGTCTCAGACAGATCTCGGGCAGGGTCTATCTTGTCCCAGGAGCTCATCTTGGACACCCAAGGAGGACTGGGAAGTTACCCCTGTAGCAGACGCGCTGACAATTACAGTCCATCCATTACCATCTGGAGCACTTCCCTTCTGGGGCTCAAAATTTTGGGTAGCTCACCATATCTCTGTTATTTTGGGCTGTTCTTTTTTGCCGTCGTATATTCTCCGCTCTTTTTATTTGCCATCTAGGGATGGGGTTATTAGACTAGTTATTTATTTTCAGTCCTCTAACATAGTAGAATGGCTGTTGTCTATGGGTCGTTGCTTTAGTCAGAGGCGGGTATATGTGAGGAAAATTTACATCAAGAGGGGTATTGTTCCACTTATGCCTATGGCAGTGCATAATACGCGAGCCCCCTGGGCACGAAATTTTGGCCTGACCCAGCCCCCAAAGGTGGGGTGGGGTTTGGCACCCCATTGGATACCTTGAATCTTATCGGGACTCAAAAGGTGGCCCACAGTGAAGCCCCTCCCGATTTGAAATTAGCTTTGGATAGTGGGCCTATTGCTACTAATGTGGCTTTGACTTTATCTAATCCAGACCACTCTTATTCTAGGGTTTCCCCTTTAGATAGTGCAGGGAGGCCTGCTACAGTGACAGTAGCCTCTCAGGTTCTGTCAGGGCCCCATGCTGTCAGCCCAGTTTTGGGCCAAGTTAGTAAGGTTTTTTCTTTTCTTAATGATTCTTCAACTGAAGCTCAGGCCCTTCACATTAAATGTCCTATCATATTGAGTCCTGGTTTGACTCAGCATGGTATAGTTAAACCCAAGTCAGGTTTTCCGCCTAGAGGGGCTTCGCTCCTTGAGGAACTTTTGGCAGTGGATCCAGTGTGTAGGTCCACTGTTTGTGGGGCGATGAGCAAACCATAGTTCTATGGAAATCTTAGAGTGAAGTGCATGTGAAACACCCATTTTATTATAGATTTTTGCAGGATTTAAACAGGGTGATATCCAGGGGTTTATGTACCGGTATACATGTATTTTATTTGTGTTGTATGTTGAGCAATTGGTCTAACGTTATGCTGTAAATAAGATTAACTTTCCTGTTCCCTTGGATTTGGTTTGTAAGATTTCAATCCTTTTGGATATTCTACTTTGCCTATATTAGGTTAAATTCTTTGCGGGATATATTATGCCTATGAGGTTGAAACCTGGGAAGTTGTGGCTTTTATTTTTCCTTGAACGGGTTTTTATTTTCTGGGTGGATGGTTAGTGGTTCCTTATGACCCTAATATGGCTAGAACTCGATTGTACTTTATTTTGTATTCCCAAAGTACTGATGTATTTTATGATTGTGTGTTTGTCTGTCATATATATGTTTTTGTTAAGCAATGGCCTCAGGTCACGCTTTAATAAAATTGAATTGAATTGAATTGAAACAAAACTTTGTCCAAGTTGGTCACATTTTAGGTTTCCTGAGTAGGACTGGGCTTGGCAACAGGCTCACCTCTCAGTCTTGTTTTGAGATTTTGGCCTCTGCAGAAAATGATTTCTCCCTGTATACAGCTCTGGCACCCCCTTCAATGTATAAAAATGCCTCATCAATGCTGCTGTAACAATGTTCAGTTTGAACTCTTAGTCACTTGGTAGAATGAAAACATTAGAAGAGCAGGGATCAAATTCTGCTGGCTGCTAAAAGAGCAGTTCTTGCTGATTCAGATAACCGTGTTGTGTCTGCGTGGCTGATGACAGTGAAGGTGACTGAGGATTGGAAGGGCTAAAAATATGAATGCCCAACAGGGATGAACTGAGTGCTTGCTGTGTGCCAAGCAGTCTGGTAAAGCAGGTGCTTACAGGAGGGCAGCATCAGCAGCTATCGATCTGAAAGCTTATGTTGAAACTGATTCACAGTTGTAGGCAGTGGTGCTGGCCAGAGAATAATGAACAAATATGGACTCTATTAGTACTGTATTTGTGGAGTGAAGGATGGAGCCAGTCATTGTGGCAGTTATTATAATGGACCTGGGAGAAGACAAGAAGGGAAGGCAGTAGGAATGATATTTGTGTAATCCACTGCAGCTGTGTGATTTGTGTCCCCATAGGTGCTCAGTCCATAGAGAATAAAATTCACAACTCTGTGAGGTCAGTCATTATTATAAGAACATAAGTATTGCCATACTGGGTCAGACTAATGGTCCATCCAAGCCCAGCATCTTGTCTCTGACAGTGGTCAAACTCTTTCTCTTGGGAGAAGTAATTGACAGGTCACAATGGGCAATCCACTCCCTATTGTTCCAGCCCCCAACAATAAGAGGCTACATCCTTCAAACCTACTTGACTAACAGCCATTAATGGAATTGCCAATGTCTTGAAAAACTTCACCTACTTTGGACATTAAGCCTTTGAAGTTTGTTCTAACTTTAGTTGGAGGAAAAAGAAGTTGGAGGAAAAAGAAAAGGAGCCCCCCCCACTACCCATCTCCCTCACCAAATGCCTGGCGAAACAGCCTGGTCCTGTCTGCGGAAGGAGGGGAGATCTGGAGAGAGGCGCACCTCTGCCGAGAGGGAGTTTCACAGCTGAGATGTGGCCACCGAGAATGCCCTCTCCACCCAGGGGACTTCCAAGAAGGCACCTCCGGCAGACTTCAGAGACTGATCCAGAACCAGAGGAGTGAGGCGGTTTTGCAAGTACACAGGGCCCCAGCTGTAATAACCAACACCTTGAATCTGACTCAGAAGATTATAAGCAGCCAGTGCAGCAACTGGAGCACCAGTGTTATGTGCTCACAGTGGCCCGTCCCCATCAGAAGCTGGGCTGCCGCATTCTGCACCAACTACAGTCTCTGGGTCGTGAGATGGGCATGGCCATGTTGGAGCCACCTGCCCCCCCCCCCCCGCCCCCCCTAGTTAGCTCCGGCAAGCCAGTGCCCCTGTTCTGGGACCAGCTGAACACAGCAGAGCAGTGCATGGCTGGAGAGATCAGGGACAGGGACACTTTGTGCAAGCATATCAACTGCAATGCTAGGAGAACACCCAGCCTTAAGTGACAGTTTACTTATCATAAAGAAAGCCGTTAAAATGTTCAACAAAGCCTTTGAAACTGTTTCCAGTGTGTCACTGTGTTTTCCTCTGGCCCATCCAGCCCTCCCCCGGGATGGCAGACTTTCCCTCCTCCTTCCCTCCAGGTCATGTTATTTTATTTTACGCCCTTTCTGTTCCCTGTGTGTTCCCATTAACATTCACAGGCTAGCTGCTTCTGGGAATGGAAATAGGAAGTGCAGAGGCACAGGTGTGCTGCTGGCCAATATGCCTCCTTCCTGCCCTCGAGTTCAAGAGTTTCCAACCGTCAGCCCCCAAAGTGACTTATTACTATGCCATGCCACCATTCCCCATAGCGCCCCCACATACGCCGCCCCCCCCGCTTTGCTGGCCATGCAAGTGCACTGCCAGAGGGCTCCTCTCCACCCCATTTTTGGCAACAATATACACAGCTGCTTGTTGATCTCCCAATTTTTCTTCTCTATTCTCATGTCATTTCTATCTCTGGCTTTTGTACACCTATTATATTGTGTCCTGAGTTGGAGTTTATAGATTGAGGTGCCGCTTCAGACTCTGTATTCCTTCTTTCTGGCATGACCAAAAGCACCACAGATGTCTCAGCCTTGTTTTCACCCAGGGTTGATTCTGCCCATTTCATCCATTGGGAAACAATCTATTGCCTGGCAGAACTAAAGAAAGTAAATGGACGCGTTAGGTCATTATTGCAATTTTTTTAAAGGGCGTGACATGAAATTGCTGCTATTCCCAAAGCTCACCTCAATGATGCCTTCCTCTGGCTCTGCCCTCCTGTCAACCATGAGCTCCAGCATCAGTCACTGGACCATGCCGCTCTTTCACCCAGCTGCCTCACTTTCTGTCCAGTCCTTGACCCATGGTCTCATTCAGGCTAGATTTTTTTTTAACTTTTTGAAAACTCCATTTCCCCCTCTTCCTCTGTTGTTAAAAAAAAATGCTGCTAGCTGCTTTTCTACCAACGTGTCACCTTTATATCGTAGCTTTGAGTTGGTGATTTTTTGCACAAGTCATAAAAGGATTAAAAGCTGCATTCTTTCCCAGCTTTTAAACTCTCTAAGTAATTCAGATGTTGTATTTTTACTTTCATATGCTGTATACTGGGCAGTGAGGGCTCCTACTCCCCACACGCTTGCAAACTCATCATTTATTCCTTATTCTGTATTTGTCTTGTCCCATAGCAGTGGTTTCACACAACTGGTTATTTCCCTGCATTTTAATGGTCTCTCCCCTGCTTCCCTGTGGTATTTCCCACAATGCAAAGGGGATGAGGAATGCCTCGTATCAGTGTTCCTGGGGTAGAATGGAGTGAAAGAAGGATTTCCTCTTCCGGAATTCTCTGGTCATGCTTCTACATCCACTTCGATGTGCAAGACGGGTGGGGGCGGGGGTGGATCTGTGGCCACTGCATGGCGTGGCTGCAGGGCACCCACACACGTGATGTGTGGGGAGTGCTTCACACAAACGGCTCCCAGCATAGCCACCCTGGCCGTGGAGGCAGCCTCTGCACATGGAGCTGGCCCTGCACAGAGCATTCCTGATTTTTCAGTGGTGCTCTGTGCATGGCCACGAGTAGCCGCTGCATGGTTCAAAGGAGTGCCCTTCCCCACGCACCACCTTCACACGAACAGTTGGATGTGTGGTCTGTGGGGGACCAAGCATGGACACATCTCATTTAAAAACACTCTTAGAGGTGAAGTGACAAACAGGAAATGATGGGGAAGGGGGGGATGAAGCTTGCTCCAGGTTAAATCACAAATCACTGTAGCTTCATGGTAGAAGCAGTTCTTTACAAGTAAGCCCTTTACATTGAGTAGCAGAGAACACAGAATCATCTTGAAGCATGGGAAACGGTAAGGGTTTTGCACAATTCTCAGAATATGGGTTTGTGCTACTCTCCACTCTAAAGGAAAGTTGTGCAAATGAGCCCTTTGTTTTCTCACAAGTCATTCACGCAGCCCACCTCAAGGTGGAATGGAAGCCAACACAGACAAAATGATTTGCATGGCAAGCAAACTTTGTCACGCAAACCTTTTTACATAGCAGCACTTAGAAGAGGTAAGGATCCTCTCCGAACAACTTGGCATTAAGCCTGCAGTCAGTCCTAAGAGTAGCTGTGCTGCCTTATGCAGCCATCAGGTTTTAGAGCCACTGCAAGAAAGGCGAGGCATCACTGATACTGTACTCCCTCACCACACTCAGGTTGGGGTGTGCTCTCCTCCTAGGCTACAGGCATCCACCCCCTCATGACACATAAGAGCCCCCAGTCGTCGCTGTCTGTCATGGAACATTGAAGGGGTCAAGTCTAGGCTAGTTGATAATGATTGGGTTGACTTTATAGCGAATGTTGACGTAGTATGCCTTCAAGAATCTTGGCTTCCCAAAAGTGAAGTGGATCTTTTTCATCTGGCTGACTTTCAGGGTTATGCTGCCCCAGGGACAAAAGAGGCTAAGAAGGGTCGCGCTTCGGGAGGTGTAATAACACTTATCTCGACTAGAATAAAGGCAGCTATCTCACAAATTCCTGTAAGTCTAAGGAACTGCCTGGTTCTGCAGGTCAAATCTCCAGAGAGTGACAAACTTATAATTGTCAATGTTTATGTACCACCTGAATCCTCTCCTTATTATCTTCCCTCATTCTGAGAACTATTTAATGAACTCCTAGAACATCTTTCCCAAGATTATCCCAATGGGAGGGAGGTTATTTATACTGGGGAATTTCAATGCCTGGACAGGCAATCAATCCCAGGAAGACATTGGGTATTTTCAGATGTTACGAGATCACGCTCAACCACAGTCAATTCCCTGTGGTGGGGAATGCCCACGTAACGTCTGTTGGGGAACCGGAAGTTCCCCCCCAGATGTTAACCACGCTCAATCCCCGCCGGGAATCTCATTCACCACGCGATCGGCTGGACCGGCGGGGCCGGCGCCGATCACGTGGTGAATGAGATTACCCAGCGGGGATGAAGGGGCAAGTCACGTCTGGACAGCGATCACGGCCTGGAATCCCTGCCGGGATTCCAGGCCGTGGTCATTTTGGGTGGGCGCTGTGGCCGCATTGGCCGTGGTGTCCGCCTGTCTCCCCAGAGGGCGGGCGGTGGGGGAGCATGGGGGGGGATGCGGGGGCATGCGGCCGCACGTTGCGCTGCGCGGCCTCTCTCCGATTCCCCGCCGGGATCCCCCGGCACATCTGTTGGCCATGTCGGAGTGATCCCGGTGGGGAATCATTTGGGTGATTCCAGGACGGGGCAGCATTCATCTGAAATCACCCATTGATCCCCAATTACAATCGCAATTAATAATCCCTTCATGAGGTTCTATGGATGTAATAGTTATGGACCATGGGAAGAAATTTCTCCAGCTCATTTTGGAACAGGGTCTACTGATCATCAATGGCAGATCCCCTTCAGATTATCAGGGGCATTTTACATATGACTCTCTATTGGGGGCTAGTGTAATTGATTATGTCTTGACCCCCCCCCCCAATTAACTTTCCTATTATTCATGATTTTAGGATTATGATCAGACTGGAAGGAAGTCATTACCATATTTTGTTGGAGCTGGATAGCTTAGGTACTTGTGAGGGCCCGAACTTCCTTAGCTCCTTTGCAGATTATGTTCAACTCCCAGTTAAGTGGACCGCCTCGATTTCAACCGAAGTATCTCCGGTACTTTAGTCCCCTGATTTTCTGGCAGTGTGCGAATTGCTCGTAACTACAGAGGACCATGAAGTGTTATGCTCCCTTTTGGAGTCTATAATGGACTGCCTTCTTCCTTATATCACCAAGAAATCCTCATTTAATTCACCGAATATTTGGTATGATCAAGAATGTAAGGATGCTAAGGTAGCTCTCGTTAAGGCCAGGAGATCTTGGAATAGATTTCATTTAAACTATGACTGGGAAGCATTTATCATAAAAAGGAAATAATATCTATCATAGACTCCTAAGGACAAAGAAGGCCCTTAAATCAGCCCAATTGTGGGCAGAACTACAGGTGGCAGCACAGACTAATGATTCAACCAAATTTTGGAAATTGTTTAATCTGTGGCAGCAGAAAGGCAGATCGGTAAGATCCATCCAAATTGAGGACGAGTGCTGGAGTGGATATCCTTTTATAGGGAATTGTATCAGGACTCTTGTTCAGAGATACCTCTCGAGGACTGCTCTCTTTCTTCCCCGTTGGATCCAGCACCCACCGTTAGTAGAGGGATTGTTCCCTCTGCTAGTTAGAGAGAGGGAAGTGTTTGAGTTCATTAACAAGCTTTGCCCTGGTAAGGCTCCAGGTGCAGATGGCATTCCCCCAGAATTGTTTAAGGACAACTCTGGGAGGTGGGTCCCTGTGCTGGCTAAATTTTTTACAGCCATCAACGCATCTCAATCAATTCCGGGCTCTTGGGCTTTGGCAATTATAATACCCATCTTTAAGAAGGGCAATCCCAACGATCCTGCCCGTTTTAGACCTATTAGCCTTTTGCCAGTTTTAAGTGAGCTATATGCGCGAGTTCTTTTGATGCCATTGGAACACTGGATCAATTGCATTCTCTTCTAGCAGAGGAACAGTCGGGATTTCACACAGGAAAATCAGCCCTAGAAAATTGTTTTATATTGGCGCATTTCATTGATAAATATGCCCGAATAAGGAGGGTAAAATTATATATAGCCTATATTGATCTCACAAAGGCTTTTGACTCCATTTCCAGGAGGAGGCTCCTCTGGCAGAAACTGTTCCAGATTGGGATTAATCCTCATCTGTTGAAATTGATAATATACCTCCATGACCAAACAGAAGCCGTGGTTAGGGTGGATTCTGGGGGTTGAACTAGGAGATCCTTCCCGTTACAGCAGGGAGTAAGGCAGGGTTGCCTGCTGGCACTGTTATTATTTAACTTTTTTATCAATGACCTAGTGCAAGTGGTGGCGTTTAATCATACTGATCCTCCGCTTATACAGAACAGGCCAATCTTGACACTGCTTTATGCAGATGTCATTGTCCTTCTCTCTCAGACAAAACAGGGACTGCACAATGTTAAGATTCCCTGAATCATTTCTGCCTCCATAACCATCTCTCAGTTAACATCACTAAATCCAAAATTACGTGTTTTGGCACGGCACAGGTTAAACATAGATGGAAGATTGGCTCCCAGAAAATACTTCAGACATCCCCTTATCCCTATTTAGGAATTGTACTATTTTCAAACTTGCAAACATGGAGAGCCAACCTTGATGGCTGGACTACAAAGGCAGCCCAGTCAGCTGCGACAATGGGTGATTTCAGACGTGACGGGGTGGCTTTCGCCTGGTCACGGAATCACCGCAGGGATTCCCCACTGGGATCACTCCGGCATGTCCAACAGACGTGCTGGCTGATCCCGGCGGGGAATTGGGGAGGGGGCGGGGCCGCGCGGCGCAACGTGCGGCCGCACGGCCCCGCTCCTCCCACACTCCCCCGCCCCCCACCCCCTGGGGAGACGGGCAGGCGCCGCGGCCAATGCAGCCGCAGTGCCTGCCTGAATTGACTGCGGCCCGGAATCCCGCCGGGGATTCCAGGCTGTGGTTGCCGTCCAGACGGGACGATCCCCTTCATCGCGGTGGGAATCACATTCACCACGTGATCAGCGCTGGCCCCGCCAGTTCTGCCGATCGCATGGTGAATGTGATTTCCCACAGCGATTGACTGTGGTTAACATCTGGGAGGGGGAACTTCCAGTTCCCCAACAGACATTACGAGGCCTTTCCCCACCACAGGGTATTGACTGTGGTTGAGCGTGGTCTCGTAACGTCTGAAAATACCCAATATTAAGACCGTACCTTGTGGCCCTTGTGGCCCCATTAGACAAGGTACTTACCATTTTTGAGGCTAAGGCTCTTCCTCAACTCCTTTATGGAGCAGAATTCACGTATTTTAGTTATACGTTCAGATGGGAGTGGCCGCAAAAGAATTTTCTGAGGAGCATCTTGAGGGCCCCAAAAGCAACACTTTTACCAATGTTGCGGCTAGAAATGGGCTCTCTAACAGTTAAGTTCCGAGCTAACTCCAGAGCATTGCTGTTCTGGCTTAAATTAGGACAAGGGATGACCTCGCCATTAGTTTACCAGTGTTATACCGAATAAAGGTTGCACCAAGGCCCAGTGCAATATAAATGGTGGTGGGGGATTAGGAAATTGGCCCAGAATCTAGCCCTTTCCCTGAACGATATTGACCATATTGATTATAACACAGCTAGGACTGAATTTAAACAGAAAGTAAGAGATCTCGCAGTGAGAGATGACTTGCTAGCCATTGAAGGAAGTAAGATCGCCCCAAGATATCCTCAGGTTAAATGCTCCTGTGCTTTGGAACAATATCTGCTTCAATTACAAGACCCTAATTTAAGGAGATTAGTAACTCTGTTTCGTTTTGACCTTATTGAAACTGCGGTAGTAAGAGGTGGAAGAAAGCAGATCCCTTATTCCAATAGAATTTGTACATGTGATTTGCAAGAAATAGAGACTTTACATCACATAGTATTTCATTGCCCCAGATATACTGCTCTCAGAACTGTGTGGATAGATCCACTGTTTCAGAATTCACCTCTCTCTACAGAGGAAAGGATGATGATACTGCGCGTCAGATGTAGATAAGATCAAAGCAGTGGCCTGTTTTCTCAAGCTGGTGCAGAGAGAATGGAAACTGGTATAGGATTTAAGAATAAATGGATGGAAACTGATTCCAACCTAGGGGATCTTTCCCCGAGGACTAAGCCCCAAAGATTCTGCTTTGTGAGTAAGAGAAGATGTATATTTTGATATTAACCGCCCTTTTCTTGGGCTGTTAACCTCATGATTGTATTAATTATAACGTCATAGATTTACAGTTTTAACCTTGTTTTGATGTTTTATCATTTGTAAAATTGTTATAGCAAATTGCTGGACAATTAAGAATTTGATTTGACATAGCAGCACTGGGAAGCTGGCATGGGCTGTGATCAGTGCCTGCTTCCCTCCTTTGGGAAGGCTATGTGACTGCACCCTTACATGGAGTGTGACAGTGTGTTTTATTTCAGGCCTTGTACTGCAACTCTTTCCAGCTCTCCTGCCAGTTTGTGATAAGTGAGTCCAACAGGTGCTAACCCTTGGAGCTGCTCATTCACAATTCCTGAGTTAGACTTTTGTGGGATGGGGAGGGAGGAGAACGATGACTTAGGTTTTCTGTGACAATTATAATTTTCTTTAAGTTCTGTAACTTTTAAAAACAAATACCTTCCTAAAACAAATATTGGCTAGAAAAAAATAATTTTGATCCTGAGAATTAGGTATCAGGGCTCCTCCCTCCTGATATAGTGCTCCAATTCTTATTCCTGGATGCACATGCATGCACATTTTCAGCTACCAGATCTTTTCATAACAGAGGAGAAGTCACATTAAAAAACTTACTTGTCTTTAAATTAGATTATCAGTGACAGACATTTTCTTGGTTGGACCCCCAAATCACTTCCTTGTTGATCATAGGAAGTGTCACTGATTGGAAGGGGCTTCCAGACCATTAGGGGTTTCTCACTGGATCAAAAGGTGTGTGCCTGTTTCAGTCTAACATAGCTTTCTTATAATGCAGTGTGCAGGTCTAGCAAGCATGGCTGCATTTCCAAAACAGACAGGACAATCCTCTGTCTATTAAGGTCAGTGGAAGTTTTGCCATTGACTTTAATGGCAGAGGATTGTGCTCTGAATGTCAAGGAACTGCTTAGTCAGAACTGAGAAGGAGAAAAGATTATTATATATGTGTATATCATGTCCTATCCCACAGGTGGCTTAGGATAGCATTCAATAATAATAATAAAAATAATCCCATACTCCCACTCCTCTGTCTTCAATCCAGAAGTCCCCTTAATCTTCCCAGGGATGGGCAATGGCTGGCCCCAAACATTCCTGTCCTACTCCCACCCACTCCCCTGTCTCATTTTCATTCCCATTCCAATCTCCCAATCCAGGCCACATCTTTCCCTCCGATCCCTCATGCATTTAAAAGATAAATGATAAAATTAGTCCTCAAATAGACCTTCCCCACCCAATCCTCCTGATGACAATTCGTCAACGCCCATCTGCTGCCTAGATGTCAGGTCCCAACCTCTTCAGGGCTTCCAGCAAGCAAGCTCGGCCACATCCCTAATCAAATGATCTGGATTTGTCAGCTTCTGCTTCTGCAGATGGTAGTAAGCAAAGAGTTTTTAGGGGCCAAGTCCCAGCCTTTTCAGAGCACAGGTCTCAAGATGAGTTGTGAAAAGTAGAAGAGAGGTTATTACTTATGGTCCTTGTGAGGACACAGTTGGCTAAAACAATTTAGTCTGCTTAACTAAATCTGTTGTTTGCTTGTTTTTATAGTAGAATATCAGATTTCACCTTCCCTGTGTTTGCTAGAGTGTGTTATGTGAAGAGCTAGTGAGATGACAACAGATTTAGAAGGCGAATAGGCTATAATGCTCTCACACATTATTATTATTATTAATAATAATAATAATAATAATTCTTCATTATTATTATTTTTATAGCACCAGCAGTGTACCTGGCACTGTACATTCAGTAGTTATAGACAAGTCCCTACACCAAAGGGCTTACAATCTTAAGAGAGACAAGGAAGAGGGAGACGAGGGAGAGGTGAACATCAGGAGAGATGATACATTAATGAGATTGAGAAAATGCAGGTGCACGTGCTTAACTTAGATATAGGGAAGAAATTCAGAGGGAGGGAGGGATCAGAAGAGGATGCAATTTCACTCGTCGAACCCGGATGCGTATAGGCTGATTAGTCTGTTCTGCATTCCCGCTAAGTTGTATGGTCAGTGTCTGTTAGGCTTTATTTATGATTGAATCTCAGACTGCCATATGCTAGGCAAGGAACAGGCAGGATTCTGATTTGGATACTCCTGCACTGACCAGTGTTTTGTGCTGTACCATCTAGCTTCTTCCTTTAAAAGGAAGAAACGAAGACTGTTCAGTGCCTTTATGGACCTGAAGGGTGCCTTCAATACCATAGACAGGAGTATTTTATGGGTCAAGTTGGCCTCACTGCGAATGGATCCTGCCTTAATCCAGCTACTTAGAACTAATCATGAGAGCAACTCAGAAAAGGTCTGTTACTGACTATCAGGAGAGACAACCAGCTCCTTTCCAGTTAAGCGAGGGGTGAGACAGGGTTGTGTTATGGCTCCAGTCCTTTTAAATCTGTTCCTCAACAACCTAAGGTCTTTCTTGCAGAAGGACAATTGCCATCTTCCTGGATTATTTGACGAAGAGATCCCTGTATTACTCTACACTGATGATGCGGTATTGCTATCTTACACAAAAATTGGACTGCAGCTTCTAATCAACAGTATTAAGGAATACTTTGTGAATAACAATCTTGTAATTAATACAGCTAAATCTAAAGTACTGGCATTCGGATCTGGAAAGAAATTTAGTTGGTATGTTGACTCACAGCCCTTAGAAACTGTCAAATCCTTTACATAATTAGCAGTCGGACTGACCTTTTCCTCCTCCCTATCTTGGGCAGAGCACTCTTGTAGATCAGCTAGGAAAGCATCTCAAGTAGTTGAGGGTATTCTAGCCTTCTACAACAGATTTAAGAAGAAAGGCTGGATGGAGGCCCTGATGGTTGGTAGGGCCAAACTAGACTCCACTCTCCTGTACAGGGCAGAGATCTGGGGGGTTGACCCAAGTGCCTGTGAAACAATGGAGAAGGCACAAGCAAGCTTCCTTTGGAAATTGCTCTTGCGCCAATGACCCCTAGGACCCCGGTTTGGGTGGAGACAGTGTCAGTGAATTTAGCCAGTCTAGCCAGACTTCGTCCGGTCTTGTACTAGCTAAAGGTGACAGCCTATCTCCCGGGGTGTTTTCCAAAACAGGTGCAGTTGGAATTAGAGGGGCTAGATACCTACTCTCAGGCATGGCTTAATGTCATAAAACACTCATTATGGGTTGCTGGATTGGGTGGCCTCTTGGCAGATATACCAGGGTTATCCTTGCAAAATGAGAGGTAACTTATAAAAGACGGCTTTTTAGATATTACTATGCAGGACAATCTTACAGGAGTTAAATCTATACAATCTGCTCCCTTGCACCAGCTTATCCACCTTGATTTTGCCCCTGCTAGATATCTCTCACTAGTACCCTCTGCCAATCATCATGAGTCACTCACTAAACTTTGTTTCAACCAGATCAAGTCAATGGAACTGAGAGGTAGATGGGGGAAGGTACCTTTGAGTCAGAGATGCTGCCCTTGTGATGGCAAAAATAGTTGAAGATATTAGTCACCTACTGTGGAACTGCCTCTTTTATCAGGTACTTCTTAGACTTAGATTTTTATCTCCTATTCTTGAGTCTAACCCACATATAGCTGAGTCTTTCTCTTTCTCCTCATTGGAGAAGACAATACGGATATACTACAGCAGACCTCCCTTCCTGCAGTGTATGCGCTGGCAAGGTATGTTGTTGGAGCCAGGAAGATAAGGAAATAATTGTTTACTTGAGAAGGGCAAACATTTTAGCTGTCTCGGTATCATGAAATCTTTGGGCATCTTTGTTGTTGGAAGTTTTATTTAATTTTTAAACTGTTTTTCTTTTATGCTGGGTGTCCAGTAAATTGGACATTGTGTATTTTAGTATGGTTATTAAATTGGATATTAGTATGGTTGGTAAGTTGGGCACTATTTGTGTATTTTAGTATGGATATTTGTCGTTTGGCCTAGGTCGTAAATAAATCTATCTATCAATTTCACGCATGATAAGTCTTTTGATGCATGACCAGGGAAAGTCTGACGGAAGGGGTAGGTTTTCAGGAGGGATTTGAAAGTTGGGAGGGAGCAGAGCGAATGTATCCAGGGAGGGAGTTTCAGGCATGGGGGGCAGCAAGAAAGAAGGGGCAAGGACATTTAGAGGAGCAGGGGAGTCACAAGCAGGTATGGGTGAGGGCAGAGGAGGTAGGGTGGCTAGATATGCAAATTTTAGAGGACACTTATGAGAAATACAGGTTGCAAGGCTGCTTTGAAGCCAATGGAGCCCTGCAATCTGTATTTCTCATACGTGTCCTCTAAAATGTGCATGTCTGGCCACCCTAAGGGTGCTTTTAGACTAGACGAATCTCGCGTAAAAAACACACTATACGCGCGACATTAAGTGAATGTCTAAATCCAGATCGCGCTTTGTATGCGGAAATTTCCGCATATTAGTATGCATTTTAAATACCTTGATCTCGAGGTATTTAAAACGCGCTTGTTAAAAATCACGCATTGAGGCGTGGATTTAAACGCTTTATCGTGTGTAAATCTATCATGCGTATTAAAAGTGGCCTAAAAGGAGATCATTGAAAGGCCGGAATTGGGGATGCTAGCGCATGTGCAATAGGTAGCTGGTCAGTCATTTTTTCCACGCGTTTGCACTGGGCTAGCACATAGTGTGATGGGTGCGGCAGGAGAGGTGATAGTTGCGCCCTTCCCTTCATTTATTTCTGAATAAGGTGGGTACAGTCGCGTGGGTATTACGTTGCAGTGCGAGATGACCACGTGGAGGATTTTTTTGCGCGGGGCAGGGGCCCAAAAGGGAGTGTACTGCGGGCTTGGAGCCTCATGTCTTTGGGGGCTGCACTGTGGATGTACTGCCAGCCCCGTGGTTGTTGGGGGAACTGGGGGAAAAGCTGTGGGTGGGCATGGTCTAAGAGCTGGGGGGGGGTCCCAGCATTTGGAGCTGGGGGGGAAGAGGGGAGGCATGGACCCTGGTGCCAACGCTATGGTGTGGGCACATGCCCTGGGCAAAGAACTTGGGGGGGGAGGAGGCATGGGCCAGGAGCTGTGGGAGGGCATGAGCAAGGAGGTGTGCTGTGGGGGGGAATATGGGCCCTAGGGGTGGAGCTGTGTTCATGGCACGGGCACTGGGCCAGGAACTGTGTGTGGTGGGCATGGGCCCTGCTGCCATGCTATGGTGTGGGGCATCGGCCATGGGCCTGGAGCTGCAATGGAGGCATGGGGCCCTGATTCAGGAACTGTGGGGGGCATGGGCCAGGACCAGTGCAGGGGTGGGCTGTCTGTGGTTGGGGCACAGGCCATGAGCTGAGGGGGGAACATGGGCCGTGATGGGGGAGCTGGAGGGGTGGGCACAGACTCTGGGCTCAGAGTTTGGGGTGGGGGAGAAATGGGCCAGGAGCTGTGTCCGGGCATGGGCCAGGAGGACCTGTGCAGGGAGGAGGGCATGGGCCCTGGTGCCAACGCTGTGGTGTGGGCACATGCCCTGGGAAAGGAACTTGGCGGGGAGGCATGGGCAGGGAGGTGTGCTGTGGGGGGGATATGGGCCCTAGGGGTGGAGCTGTGTTCATGGCACGGGCACTGGGCCAGGAACTGTGTGTGGTGGGCATGGACCCTGCTGCTGGTGCTATGGTGAGGGGCATCGGCCATGGGCCTGGAGCTGCGGTGGAGGCATGGGGTCCTGATTCAGGAACTGGGGGTGGGGGGGCGGGCATGGGCCAGGACCAGTGCAGGAGGGGGGCTGTCTGTGGGTGGGGCACAGGCCATGAGCTGAGGGGGGAACATGGGTCGTGATGGGGGAGCTGTGGCGGGGGCACAGATTCTGGGCTCACAGTTCGGGGTGGGTGGGAAATGGGCCAGGAGCTGTGGCCGGGCATGGGCCAGGAGGACGTGTGCAGGGAGGAGGGCATGGGCCCTGGTGTGGGAGCTGTGAGAGGAGGACGACATGGGCCCTGGGGCAGGAGCTTTGGTGGTGGGTACAGGCTAGGATCGGGGGGGGGGGGGGGTGGCCCCCGCGGG
>QEPC01000541.1:1657840-1676898 GCA_003113815.1 Sphenodon punctatus
CAGAGGCTTTGGGGAAGACAATCTCAGGCGATCTGTTTTCATGTGTTTTAATGCAAATAAATAAATGTCTTTATTTGCTGGACTGTAAAATGTGTTAATTAATGCAAATATGTAAATAAATGTGTTGTTTTTAATTATAAAGATGTCATTACTGCTATTAAAGAACTCATTTTAAATTTTACTAGACTGGTTTTGTAACTTTATTGGGTCTCAGAATTTTCCATTTTGGGTCTCAGAATTTTCCATTTTGGGTCGCAGAATTTCAGATTTTTTTTTGCAGAAGAATCGGGGCCCTGCCTATTGTACCCTTGCCGCTGCATCTCCTGGGCGATGGCTTCATAGACCTGTCTGGTCTTGTAGCTGTGCACCAGGTCGTGCTGGACTCTTTTGGACCCCCACACGTATATAAAGTCCCTGATCTCCTGCCTGGACCAGGGCTCCCCCTTTTGGGACCTGCGTGTGGGGGGGCTGGGGGGCTTGGTGGCATGGGATCCACCCTGTGGCTGTGGTAGCCATGGAGATGGTCATATCCTGTTAGGGGTGGTGCATTAGGGGTTACTCCAGTTCCTGCTGCCCCCCTCCACGCCCCCATGGGGCCTGCCCTCCCCTCTCCCCCTTGAGGTGCCCTTTGGCTCACCTGACTGTCTGGGGGGGGGGCCTCCTTGGCATTGTCCCGGTGGTGCGGTGCTCCGTTGTCTGGGTGCTGTCCTGGGGGGATGGGGGAATGGGTTATGTGGCAGCCGCCTGCCCTGTGTTCCCTGGGTTGTGTTGCCGGGGAATGGCCCTCCCATCCCGGTTGGGTGGGGGGTTCGTTGCACTCACCTCACTATCGCTGCTGCTCCTCTGGCCATGTCCCTGGGATGTGCTGGGCTGGGGCTCCTCGGTGTGTGTGGGGGTCGGTGCGGGCCCTCTGCCCTGTGCCGGGAGATGTGTGCTGTGTTATGGCTTGGTGAGTTCGCCCCCCTTTTCCCCCAGCAGGGTGCCTCCCCTCGTACCTCCTGTCTGGGCCCCCACCTACCCGCTGGGGGGCCCTGGCCCCCCTTGTACCTCCCGTCCGGGCCTTGGCGGGGTTTCCCCCCCCCGGGCACTCCAGGGACCCCGTGCTCACCCGGCCCCTTCCCGCGCATGGGGCATTGTCGGTTCCCTTGGCCTTGTCATTGGCCTTCCTGGACACCATTGTGGGAGCCCGCGCGCGTGTCATGGTTCCGCCCTCCTTTACGGGCTCTTGGCTGGACGTCTGGCATCCCCCCTGTGGGTGTGTCTGTGGGGGGGCACGTGTGTGACCCGTGGTGCCGGCGCAGTGGGGCTCTGCCGGTCAGGTCCGCGTGGTTGTGGGTGCTTTCACTTTTACACAGACGCTCAGGTGTTGAACATCCATTTCCACCCATCTCCACCCACGGAGGGTGCCAGCTTCCTCGTGGCTTCTCCGTGGGTGTTGGCGGGTGGGTTGGGCACATGCGCCCACCCACTCGTGGCCTTTTATATGGACGCTCTCCCACCCATCTGATGGGTGTTTCTAGGTGTTCGTGGGTGGGTGGCGTCTGTGTAAAAGTGGTCATAGAGAGAGTCTCTATCTTTGTGTATGTGTTGAGATTTTGTGTGTGAGCATCTGTGCATACGGGTGAGAGAGACAGTGTGTGTGTGTGTGTGTGTGTGTGTGTGTGTGTGTGTGTACAGTCTGTGCTTGGTTTGCCACCTATGCCAATTCCTAAGGAACACTTACGATAAATACATGATGAAGGGCCTGCCTTGTCACCTTAGGTGCAAAGGAAGGTCCTGCAACATGTACTTTTCATCAATGAGCATTAAAAATTGGCATAGGTGTCTACTCTTGTCTGTGTGTGTGTGTGTACAGTGTCGTTAAAGGCACATGAATGACTGTTACGGATGCAGTGGAATGAACCCCCCCTGTGGGTGGAATAGCGGGCCCATATTTTTGGAAGAGTGTTCTATGGACTTGAATGACAGCTTCAGTTACAGAGGAATGACAGGACCCTGGTAGTTGCATGATGGGCCAGTACGGTTAACGATGGTTCTTGGAACCAGGAGAACAGCTTCAGCTACAGTAGAATGACAAGCAATGAGAATTGAATGATGTACCTGGTACTTTAATTATGGTTCTGTAGAATGGAATGACAGGTTCAGGTACAGTGGGCTGTCAAGCCATGGGATTTGAATGATTTCCATAGTACTTTAATGATGTTGCTTTGGACTGCAATGACAGGTACAAGTTCATTGTAATGACAGTCCCCTGTGACCATGTAATCCTCACATCCACTTGTCAAGCTAAGAGAGACATGGTTGAGAGGTGTGGGGAGAGTTCTTTACAGCTCTGCAGGAAGGAGAAGCTAATAGGAGTGCAGAAAGGGGCAGGGGTGTCCTAAGGGATTGCAAGGCTCTGTGCAAAACTGCAGGTTTCTGTCCCCAAATACCTTACTGTGGTTACTTCAAGAATCAGGACCATTGCAAATAATAATAATAATAATAATAATAATAATAATTAATAAATGTATTTGTATTAACCAAAAGGTTATAACAAAGATAAAATTAGAATTAGAATACAGAATACAAAGTTACAAAAAACCACAATTGTCACAGTAAAACACATAATCACCCTAAAATCATAAGTTCCAAAACATACATAATCAAAACCAAGCACATTCATGTAACCCCTTACTTATAACCACCACCTTTCAATAAATCACAGGAAATTCCTTAGACATATTCCTCCAGCAGTCTTTGTCTGAGTAAAATTGCACCCCGACAAAACCGAGCTGAAGCTCTTGTACATTGTGAGTTCCAGGAACTTAACATTTTACATAAAAGTCTGTCCCGGGGCAGGTTTTGTGGGTCGTCCATAAGAGACCGTAGATGGCTTACCCAGAGCCCACTATAAGTGGGACAACAACAAATGATATGGCTAACATTCTCTATTTCCCCCATATTACAAAGCAAACATGACCTATTTTCCCTAGGGATGCCTATATACCTCCCTTCAAGAAGAGCAGAGGGGTTTACCCCACATCTAAATAAAGTAAAAGCCCGCATAAGATGGAAATTACTCCAACAAAATAAAAAACTCTCAAAGGGTGTCAGAGGACTAACAGGTTGGAAATTTGGAGTGACCTTTTGTACGTTTAGATCTGATATACCTCTCTGCAGGTCCTGATCCAAAATCCTCCTCCTTATTAATTCCATAGCACCCTTACTCCCCAAAGAGATAAAACAGCTTCTAGAAAAACCTAATTTAAACAACTCTCTCTCAATTGCCCGACTCCATTGGCTAGCTTCTGTGCTATTTTGGATCAGTTGAATCAAAAAGGAAATATCAGCTGAGAATAAAGTCACCCTCAGCCAATATTTAATTATCATTATTAGAGCCAAAGATTTGACCATAGTTCTACCAGTTTCAGCTCTGAAAAGAACTTGTGGTGTGCACTTAGGAACACCCAAGATAGCCCTCAAAAAGCCATTCTGTATTGACTCCAAATTATCAAGATGGTCCAGACCCCAGATTGAAACCGCATATAACAGCTGATTAAGGACTTTGGCGGAGAATAACCGAATTGAAGGCAGCACTTGCTTGCCACCCTGCCTGCAATAGAAATTTTGCAGAGCTACCGCAGTTTTGCAGGCCTGACCTAGAGTGAACTCAAGATGTTTTTGCCATTTCCCATTTGCAGACAGGAGGACACCCAGATATTTAAATTATCTCACCTGGGCGATTTCATCATTTCCAATTACCCAGCGATGCTGTTTCCTTTTGCTAGAGCCTGCAATCATCACTTTGGTTTTCGTGAAATTGACTGAAAGCTTTTCTTGCACACAAAAATCCCCAAATCTCTGCAAACTTCTCTCAAGCCCAATTGTGTCAATGAGAGCAGCACAGTATCATCAGCGTATAATAGTAGGGGGCTCTTACGGCTGTCAAGCTTTGGGGGATGTAGATCATCTCGCCCCATATATGCCACTAGATTATTCAAGTAAACATTAAATAGAGTAGGGGCCAAGATACATCCCTGTCTCACACCCCTATTAACGGGAATTTCTTTCGTCAAGGGAGCGTACCGCACTTGGAGAGTATTCATACTATGCAGCTTGATCATTAAAAAAAAGCGGCCGAGGATCTAGGGAAGTTGCACTAAGTTTTTGCCAGAGTCGTTCTCTGTCCACAGAGTCAAAAGCGGCTCGTAAATCAATAAAACACATATATAAGTAGGAGTTTTTTCACTGGAGCACATACTTATCAATTAGGTGACACACATAAATCTGGTCTATTGTAGATTGCCCCTTCCGAAAGCCTGCCTGCTCTAGTTCCAAAAACTTTTCACTATCCAGCCAAAGCTGGAATTTAGTCAGTAAGAATTTGGCATAGAGTTTTCCAGTAATACTAAGCACTGAGCAGGCTTATTGGCCTATAGTTGGCAGGGGTTTGCGGATCACCCTTTTTATAGATAGGCACAACTACACTAGTCAACCATTGCCCAGTGATCTTTCCAGTGGCATTTATATAGGTGAAAAGAGGGGCCAAAAGAGCAGTCCACCAATCAGGCTGACTCTTAAGAATTTCTACTGGCAAAAAATCACCTCCAGGCACCTTCCCCACTTTCAATTGAGTTATCAAATCCCTAATTTCAAGCTCAGTCACTGGCTGCCAGTGTAAAAATAGATCACAAGAAGACAAAAAAATACTATCAGTTGCTACTGGGCCCCCCGCAAATAAATCAAAAAAGTGCTTTTCCCACACTGCAGGCAATTGAAGGAGGGTATTATATTCTTTCCTACCTAACCCAGCAGCCTGGATCAAAGACCAAAACTGCTTTGAATCCTTAGATCTTACGGCCTCAGCCAGAGAGTCCCACTGTTTTGAATAAAAGTAACTCTTTTTCTTTTTTAGCAAATTATGATATTGACGTCTGCAATACTGAAACTCAGTTCTATTGATCTTAGAAGGAGTTGATTTTAGAGCTTTAGTGACCTTTCGTAGGTGGTATCTCTTACTCCTACATTCCCCATCAAACCATGATGGCTCGCGTATAGCGTAGCCTGGTACCTCCCCATAAGCCACAAAAATCGGCCTCATATCCTCTATAAATTTTTCATAGGCAGTTGAAGTGTCTTTGGAAAACATAATAATCTTGGTAACTAACAACAAAGTTATATCCTGTGAAATAAATTCCAAGAAAGCTTGTTCCACCTTTGAGGACCAATGAGCTCTAGTAATATATTTAATCCCTACTTTAGGGCAACTCACCCTACCTAAAGCCTGCACATCAAGGGTCTTACTCAAGGGCTCTCTAATAGCTACTCTAGGGATAACATACAATGGTTAGAAATAAAGGAGGGAGTAATCTTAAATTCAAAAGTACAGAACAAAAAATAACTAGAAACTAGGTTATAGTCAATAGTACTAGATCCCAAGGTTGAATGCTAAGTAAAATCTCCCTCTAGATCACCTTTCAATTGCCCATTCAGCATAACTAAATCAAATTCTTCCGTGAGACTGTTCAACAAAGGGCTCTTGCGCACCTTATTGTATCTTTTGACTCATGCGAATTGTTAAAAGGCGGGACTAATAAAGTCAGCGAATCCTCATTCCCCTGATAAAGAGGGGACTTTTCCACTCTGGTGTTAAAATCACCATCAATGATTAAATAAGCCAGAGGGAATCTTCCTACTGCTTTCTTTATAATTTTAATTGTGAGGGCCCACATATCCTGCCTATAGTATGATGAAGTCACAGGTGGAACATAGAAATTAGCCAGTAGGAACTCAAGCCCACTTGAAAACACCCAATGCCATATGGCAAAATAAGCCAAATAGGAATCAAACAGCTTTATTTCCGTCTTTAAATCTTGTGAAATAAGTAACGCTAGGCCTCCACTTGCCCTACCTCTATGAATAGTAGATGCAGCTGGAACCGACGAGACCTTAAAGCCCTGGCAAGAAAAATCTACTTTCATCCATGTCTCCTGAATCAAAATAATTTGATATACTTGTAATGCTTGAATAAAGTCAATATCCAACAATTTGTATTTTAACCCCATTACATTCCAACATAATATCTTTATTAACGATCCATCTGGGAGTCAATTTTTACTTGTCAAATGAGAATTTAAGAAAGATCTTCTCTGCTCCTTATCCTTTTGTCTATCTTTAAATGACAAAACCCCAGGAAGGAGCCGGCTACTCTTTTGGGCCCGCTGACCGGGTACTACAATGGGCACTTCTGCTTCTTCCTCCTCCAAGATTTTGTTAGGAAATGTTGCCGATACTGCACGACAGCTAAATCATGCTGCGGACTAGGAGAACCTTTATCCCTTAATGTGCTCACACGAACCTCTGATAGTACACTATTAGTAGATTCAGCTTCCTGATCCAACTGATCCATTATCAAAGTTTGATGACTAGTCTCAGAATGAACACCCAATAGGGTACAGGAAATTGTTGGGGTATCAGTTAGAACAAAAGAGGGCTGCAAGAGTACAGATATATCAACCCTTGTTTGTCTTCCTACAGATCTTTTCTGCACTTGCACTTGCACTTGGGCTGGACCCTGGTTCCGCACTTGTATTTGCCCATTAGATGACTTAATTTTAGCTAAATGACTACACAAACTATCCAAACATTCAAAAATTGAATCCAAAGCAATTGATTGCTGAGAAAGATGGACATTGACTGAACTCTGAGCAGGCAATTGTTTACTCTGTAGGCCCCTATTGGGTTCCTGGAGCTCTAACCCTTGCTCTTGCACTTCCTCTGCTCCAATAGCCATCAAATTGGCCTCATCGTCTAATGATAATAAAGGACCAATAGTCTTATTTACATTGGGTGAAAACAGACATGACGCTAACCACCCTTTAACCATCCTTGGTGGTTATGCATATTGCAGGGCTGTATTGGTGCCCTATGCAGCCCTGAAACATGCATAAATGACCACCAAGGGTGGTTAAAGGGTGGTTAGCATCATGTCTGTTTTCACCCTTTGTTTGCCCCCATTAAGCTCTGAATATCCATTTTATGAGGTATCAATAAAGGGCTATCAGCAATTTTAGATTTGATTTTAGAGTAAAATACAAACTTTTCATCAGGTACAATTATACCACTTGGGTCAAGCTGTAAACTCTTGATACAAAAATTTATCTGGTCAATAAGAAAGCTGCCTTCTGAAAGATCTGTAATGCCAAATCAGAGGAACGAAAAGTGATGTTTAACATCCAACTTTTTTGGTAGAATACATATGTTCCACTGAAACTATGTCCGTTTTAGTTATTGGCAATTGCCGTAGAGCTCTAAGGTGCTCTGCTATGACCAAAGGTGTATTCCAGAATGGAAGTTTACCTGATGGGAGTGGTAATATGGTTATTAAATTGGCTGGTAAATATACAAACTTTGTTTGATGTTCTGCAGAAAGCAGTTTAGCATTTACCTTAGCAGAGTTAGATATTACAGTCTCTTCACATGATTTGGGAGGCAAATACTTAGCTGGAAAGCTTTTTACCCCCAAAGTCTGTTGATACAAATAATGGGCCTTAAAAAAGTAATTGAGGCAGCCAGCAGACGAGACCCTAAAGGATTCAAGTTTAATATTTAATTGATTCAACTGGGCAAACATATACCTCAAAGAATGCGACGTTACAGTAGCAAGTTCTGCTAAAAATGAAACTTGTGAAAAAGCTACATTTTCTGGTCGGGTAACATTCCCAGGTGTGGTGGATGAAGTCCATAAATCAGGTTCCCCAACTCGTGCGGTAGAGGCCAATATGCCCCCCGCATCTAGATCAGCAGCATCTTGAGGCCCCAACAATACCGGCTGACCTCTCAAAGAGGAAATATCCTCTTGGGAAATAGCATTCATTACAACTTGTGGGGGAGTAAAAAAAAATTCTATCTTCCGCTGTTTAGAAAGTTTAGCTGACGGTGAAACCGGCAGCATAAGATCTTTCCTTGGACGTGTACTGTAAGCCATTTCTAAGGAACAAAGCTTATATCCAAACCAACATCCAACACAATTTCAAACAAAAATAAATTTTGCAGAATAAGACAGCCCTGCGTCTGTCCGCTGCCTAAGGCTGCGCACACAAGGGCACGTCCTTGCGCGCGTGGCTCTTAGGCGCGCTGCCCGCGGCGCAGCCATGGGCAGGCGGGGCTTTAAAGGGTCTGGACCAGGTATGCGCAGGTGCCCTGGAGACAGGTGCGGAACCTGCCGAAACAGCTCCCAGCTGCGCCACCTCCACAATCCAAAGAAAAGCCTCTGTCCCGCTCCCAATGCTCAGCTGCCAGTACAGTCAATGGGTGCAGTAGTGAGCGTCACTTCCTCCGACCATTGCAAATAAGTGCACCCATTTATCCGGGGTTATTTGATCATTATAATTGAATCTATATCTGGTCCATCCCAAAGAAAGTAGGCTTGGGGTGTGTTACAGTAATATAAAAACAGATGCATGCATAAGATATTAAAAGGGGGAAATAATTGAAGATAAAATAATAATAATACTGTTATTTGTATGAGGTGCCTTCTGGAGTGGATGGATGAATAATAGTGCCTGTGCGTGTTGTGTAAGACGTGTGTGTGAGTGCTCATTGTGGATATTGCATCTGGTAAATGACTGTGTATTTGTTGGAAGAATGCAATATGTGATAGTAATGGTCTTTGTACGTGAGAGACCAAAAGAAGTTCATACGTACGGATGTGATGCACATTGCTAGTGTAAGTACTTGCGAGACAGTCAAACTTGCACCTGTTAACTGTCATTTGAAACCTTGAGCACTACTATGTGTTTCTCTGTGCAATTGTGGGTGTAGGTGCATACATGAAAATGTTATGAGTAGAGCTGAGCATCTGTATATAAAAGTATGCTACTTCAATTTTTTTTTAAAAATTGTACAATTAAAGGAGCTTTGTCATTTATGCGCATGGACATTTGCACTGCAATTATGTATGTTTGCTTATGTATTTATTGTGCAACTATGAACTTTGCACTCCACAGTACTGTGAGTGTGTGTGTGTACTTCATTGATTATGTGAGATAGAAAATGCTAATGTGTCTCTGAATGTGAATTTTCTTTTCTAAATAGTTATAAATGCTTTTTTAAATAACTGTTTTTATACAATTGGGAGGGAGAACAATGTAGTGTAACTGCGTGGTTTGGCAGTTTTAACACAGACATTCTAACAGATACAATGGGTGTAACATTTGATTTTACATGTTGCAAGGCTGCAGGTGCACTCTATAGGTAACACAACTTGTATAACAGAATATGATTACACCCATTTTATCTGTGCTAGTGTGTGTGTGAGAATGTCCTATAAAGTTGCGTGTGAAGACGAGTTAAGTTCAGCTGTGATTATGTACGTGCATGCACCTTTCCTTGCTCGTGTACTGTTGTGAAACATGATTCCATGTTATACAGAGAGAATATATCACAGCTGAAAATATAGCGGGTGTGGATAGATGCAAATGGTCCCCCTTTGTGCCTGTGTATAAATATTTAACATAACAAGAATTGACTTCCCTGCTCAGTAATTTTTTCTTTTCTTATGTGTGTCCATCGAGCTATAGTGAGTGGCGTGTTTCTTTTTCTACATGTCCATATTGTTGTTGGTGGTGTGTGAGTGTGTGTGCATGCGTGTGCACATGCGTGCGAGCACGGGAGTATGTGTGTGTCTGTCTCAGTATGCGTGAAATGCGTTTTTGTGTATTGTTTTCTAGGGATTACAAAAGAAGGTCTGTCTGTGTGTGTAACAGAAGGGATTTAACTCCTGTGTGTGTAGATGAGCTGAAAATTGTGTGTATAAATTAGGTATACAAGTTTTATGAGCACCCAAACTCAATGTTCCTCTACATACGGGCAGAGATGGAGTGTGTGTGTGTGACAATTTTAATATATCTGTGGTTTTGTATACTTGGGTTGATGTCATGGTGTGTGAAATGCAGGTAACAATTATGAGACAGCGTATGCATGAAAGTGTGTATGCTTGTTTGGGTGGGTGTGATGTTTTGTGTGTGCATGATAAAGAGAGCTTTTCTGTGTGCCAGTTGACATTACATGAAAGGTTTTGTGGTGTATTTATCTGGTGTATAATTTTGAGAGCAACGCGTATTTCAGTATGCGTGTCTCCCAATGGCAGGCTGAGTGCTTCTCGTTTTTAGAGAGTGAGAATGGAGTGCATCCATAGGTAGATGGATGCTGGCCCTTTGCTGATGCCCACTCACACCTCCAAAGACTTCCACAAGCATACAAGAACAATTTACCTTGTATTTTTTGAAATCAACCTTTTTTATAATACACCAATGAGGCTGTGATGTAATGGACATATAAAACTGTAGATTTTTTTAACAAAGAGTATAGTCTCTTGGCCCCACCACCACAGACTACATGGGCTTGTATTTATGGGACATTACTCCAGAAACAGTCCCACCACCCAGCAAATTAATTGGAGAAAACCATGAATTGCGACAAATATGCTAAAGTGGTTACTGATGCTGATAGGCATGTGTGTTTGAGACGGTTATGAAGTGATGCAATCATTGGCTCAGGATGTATGTGGAAGCAGGGTGAGATTTTAAGAAAAATAGGGCAAGGGACCCACGCGAAGCGCCCTTCTGCACACATCTACTAAACACGTCAACACAGAAACACAGTCACAGCAGTAAATCTAGGGCTAATCATTTGATACGTGGCTTCAATATTGAAAGCTACATCATCCCACATTTGCACTGTGTGATTTAAAAATAGTTCAGTACCCACCCAACACAGGCATATGAAAAACCCTGTAGCACCAGGGCTCCCTGACGGGAAGATGGGAAGCACCATCTTCCCATCCAGATGCACATACCCACCACCACCTACGCTGAAAACAAGCCCTCTTACTCACACCCTTTTTCAGTTAACTCTTTCAAGGGGGTAACAAAATGTAAACTAATGAAACACAGGACCCTTATAGCCAGATTATTCAGTTAGATTATGACTAGGGTTGCCATATATGCAATTTTTAAAGAGTGCACTTATGAGAAATACAGGTTGCAGGGCTGCATTGACAACCCCCCATGCAGCCCTGCAACCTGTATTTCTCATAAGTGTCCTAAAAATTTGCATATATGGCAACCCTAATTATGATGCAGAAGATGTGGTAACATACCATCAGGAAACCATCATATATTCTCAGTAACAACAAGAAGAGGTCATCCATCTCATCTAGCTCCATAACTCTAACCATCTCTTCAAGTAGACCGAGAAAAGCCACAAAAAGGGTGGTTAAACTGCAGAGAGTTTCAGGATCCACCTTTACAACACAGCCACACAAACCCACAGGGGAAAAAAATGAATTGTTTTCCGTTTCTATTAAGAACTGGAAGATGGGGAAAACATAACTGTTGTCTAAACAGTTCTCGTGCAATAACAAGCTCTGTCGCACAATAAATTTGACATCCAGTACTAAAATGCGCAAAATTAAATCTAGCGCATTTAATTTAATGCACGATAATTTGGACGTCTAAATCCTGAACACGCAAGATATTAGGAGCGTGTTTAGAAGTGCAAGTTTTTCAATTGTCCTAATTATGCGCTTGTGTAAAAGCGGTCTAAGAGGAGAAGTGAAGTTCCCGAGCAGGAATGTGGCAGGATACAAGAGCAGACAGATATGGGGGAGCAAGACCATGAAGAGTCTTGAAGCACATTACACAGTGGGCTATTATAATAACTGGAGATAATACTGGGTATTATAATTCCACAATTTTGTGAATGCACTATTCTCCTTTTATGCTGCGAGATCTCAGGTTGTTGTAAGAACCACCAAATGTGTCTTTTACAACGACCAGCAATCTTGCAGCATAAAAGGGAAATATTGCATTCACACATTACAAAAAATTGCAGAATTATAATACCCAGTATTATCTCTAGTTATTATAATAACTCATTGTGTAATGTGTGAAAGCAGTCTGGATAAAACTGCTTTGTCTGGTTCTTTTCTGCTGGTGCAAAACCATTAATTTCAGGAGAGTTCCTCCTGAGTTCCAGTGATGTAAATTAGAAGAGAATTGGACTATCTCATTGTTTTCCTTTCATCACATATTCCTGTGTGATGAATCCTTATGAGAAAGATATTCTTATGGAGAAACCAAATACCCTTGTTCCTTTTTTCTGTGGTCTAGGAAAATGTGTTCCTGTTTGTCACGGGTTGGAGGTCCGCACCCCTACTTTACTGGGTTTGAGTGACTCAGTTTCCCTCGCGTACAGCCCACTTAAACCAGTTCTCTCTCTCTGGCTGATTCACGCCTGCCACAGGGACAACTCCTTTGTCACTCAAGGGCCCGATCCTTCCCGTTTACAGACTCTTTAATCTCTGGGTTCGCAAGAGCTTGAGAACTCTTGTTACTCACTTGTGTTCCAATGTTAGACACAGACACTTCTTCATAAAGATAAGAAGTAAGTTTATTGATTACATAAGCAAGATTGTTGATACAGAGTGGTTACTAGAAATCAAAGGTAAATATAACGCATTCCTAACCTATACTGGTTGAGTTCCTAAATAAGCATCTTACCCTACAAAGGTCCATAAGTTCTTCTCAGCCCTTGACGTAAGCGACTGGGTCTCCAGACTTAGAGTTGCTAGAGAGCGAAGACCTGTCTCTCAGTTCATGTCTTTCCAGCCTTGCTGGCTGCAAGATGGTGAGTGAGTTCCTGATAGTCCCTGCCCCCTCTGGGGTACAACTCCTTATATCCTCAGGAGGAAACTCCTCGTATATTCTCGAGGCTTCTAGAATTCCCTTTGTTCTTGTTATCAGCTTTCTCTGTCTCTGCACGTAGGCAATGGCTGCCTGCATTAGCATATAAATGTCTCTGGCCACCTTGTCTGGGCCAGGGTTCTGAAATACACATTCTTTGTATCTTTTTGCATTTCCAGGAGTTTGGTCACGTGTCACAGCCCTAATTTGAGTTTTACAGTTCTCAATTGTAACATTACATACATGTGGAACCTCTTGCATTACATATTTACCAGACTTGTAGTCTACATGTAGGCCCGTGTTACACGTGTGTGACCATATGTTCCTCCATGATACTGTTCTCTTCCAGGCTTGTTCCAACCATTAGACAAATGGGATGGACACTCATCTGGGGTAGCTCTGCTGCTGTAGCTGCAGGCGGCATCATCACTGGCATCCCCCACTGCAGTGCTGCTGCAGTCCTGCTTCCTGCAGCTGCTGTGATGGGCTCCCAGACTGCTAGTATGGTAACACCAGGCTCCTTCTCCCTTACTCCCACAGAGTACCACCCCTGCCAATGGGGGGCACTATGGAGAGTGGTATGCTGCTGCCCCTCTCTTAGGGTTACCTGAGTTTGACTCAGAGACTCTGAACCCCAGGGGCTCCAAATTAAGCTCAGATTTCTCCAGGTTGCCAGGGCACCCTGACTGACCTGAAGAAATAGAAACTTCTGGCCGGAGTGATGGGGTGAGGCCAGAACCTTGAGTTTGTTGAGGAGGGAGAGGGGGGGCAGAGATCCGTAGATGAGTCTGCTGTAGCAGCATCTCCTCCTCTCCACAATAAAGCAGCAGCAGTGACAGCATGGACTCCTGGCATCCCCCCCAAGGCTCCTGTCAGTGCCCCCCCTCACCTGCTGCTGGCCCAAGGAGCTGAGCTAGGAAGGGGATGGGCATTGGTGGGAACACCTCAGGTTGCAGCAGGACTCTGAACTGCAACTGCTGCTGCTTATAAGGAACAGGGAGCCACTAGTAAAGGTGACTGCTGAGACAGGATCTTCTGAAGTTCTCTGCCCCCCTCTTCAGCTGTGAGGCTTGGCCCAAGGCCAGGCCTGGAGGCAGCAGCCACATCAGAAAGTGGCCAGGAAAAAGGGGCTGTCTCATCCCTTTTCAGTCCTCCTGTAGAGTGTCATGACCCTGCCCCCTCTCAGCTACCTCCTGGAAGGAAGTGAAAACCCTATTTATTGACTGGGCAAGACTCCCTGGTGGGCTGAGGAGCCTGGGGACCTTGGGTCATTATGTGACATTAACATGTTGGTGCAATTTGAGCCACAGCGCTGACTGACCCCCAGCGCCCTATCACAGCTGCAATTTGTCTCCAGACAGAGCACCCAGTATTCCTCTGTGCCCCAGAGAAGCAGCAGTGGCACACCTAGCCTTGGGACAAAAGCCAGGTAGGGTTCCTTGGACAAACTCGCTTGCTGGCTCCTAGGGGCAGGGCAGGGGTAGGAATGGCAAAATTTACTTTGTCCAGGGAGGCAAAACAGCTTGTGCTGACCCTGGTTCTCATCTTCTAGGAAAAGCTGTTAAACCAAACTCAGTATTTCTGATATCCCTTAACAAAAGAAAATTATTTTTTTAAAAAAAGCTTTTTTGCTTATACAGGAATCAAACACAACCCCTTGTTTCCCTTGCAGATATCTTTTAAAAATACATCCGAAAATGGGAATGGCTACATAATTTATTCCTTTGTTTTATTCCTTAAATTATGTCAGGCTGATCTATTGTTTTAAAATTATAATCAAGCCTGGTTACTTTGTTTTGCTCTTAGATTTTCCATTGCAATGAACAGGAAGGGAAACTATTCAGTTGTCGCGCTGAGAAGGAAACAGAGGTCATTATTCAGTTCTCGCCAATGCCAAGTATAAGGGCCTGGATTTCAATAGATTTATTAACTGGTTTTACACAGGAAGGGGTGAGCAGAGTGGTGTGTGTGTGTATAAAAATCATGCCCATGGAGTAATCCTTCTGAGCCACTGTCTTCGGTGATTGCAGCCCCAGTGTTTCTTACTATTTCCTGACTGAAAACCAAATCCTGGAGCCTCTAGTCAGGCAAGCATCCCAAAGACAGAGTGATCCTCAAGCCATACCTCTCAATGGGTGTTTTTAGACAAGCGCCTCCCTTCCTGTTACCCACCCATGGCACATGTTGCAGGACTGGTGGGTGTATGCAACCTGTATGATGGGTGAGGGATAGGTGGGGAGGCACTTGTCTAAAAACACCCATTATCTCAGGTGGCCAAAGAAGGGCATAACCCCTCTCCATCCCATCAAGTGATTCCCCCTTCCACTGGGACGTCAGCAACTTCCACCCCACTATTAATCTGAGCCTGGATCATTCCACACAACAGGTCCATTTTCTGGACACCACAGTGCAACTGCGCAATGGCTGCATAAATACCACTTTATACAGTAAATCTGTGGACCGCTATACATACTTCCTTACATGCCTCTAGCTAGACCACATGATCTATAGTCTACAGCCAGGCCTTGAGATACAGCTGCATCTACTCCAATACCTCTGACAGGGACAGACACCTAAAGAACTTGCACCAAGCATTCTTGGCACTACAATCCCCACTCAGCGAGGTTGTCAGGCCCTGGGGCCTGAGGAGGTGGGGGGGCCACGGGAGTAGGAGACGATCCGCCCGGCAAGCCGCCCCGAGGCCACCCCGGACACTGATTGTAGCACGGCGAACGGCCCACACCCCACAGAGACCCCCCAGAGATCAAGCGGCAACCGCGGAGGCGGCCGAACCCTGCAGCATGGATACTGCAATAGCCGCAGAGAACAACACGGCTAGCCAGCAAGGGCCGCCCCCGCAGCCCATAGCCACGCCCCCCGCCACGCCGCAGCACGGCCCAACTCCCAGCAGCGGGCTAGACACGCCCCCCGCTGAAGCACGCTACGGGGCCCCGCCCCCGAGGCCGCCGCCCCGCCGCTCGGCCCGCCTGCGTCAGAAGGACGCCGCTGCACTCTTTATAAGGGAGGTCCCCGAATAGCTCCCTTGCTGGTGATCAGAGCTTTTGCCCTGTGAGACTGGCCCTTGAGCACGTATTGGATTTGTGTCCTGATTGCCTTGATCATTGTGGCTAACGGAGAGTGAGTGAGTGAGTGCAAGCGAGAGAGAGAGAGAGAGTGAGAGAGAGCGAGAGAGACCGAAAGGTAACCCGCCAGGATAAACGTAAGTCTGTGTGCCCTTTCCCTTTTCACGTGGTGTCATAGGGGTCCTGAGCGCGTGTCCTGTCCTAGCCCCTTGTCCCGGATTTCCTGCACCCTCCCTCACGAAGCCTCCACCCCCTTGCCAGGGAACCTGGGCCCTGTACGCGTGGGCTGTCAGGGTCGTAGGAACTTCCCCGGTTGGGAAGCGGCAAGCCTGCACCCCTATGATGATCTAGGTGGGGAACGGCACGACCTTCCTTAAACCACCATATAAGAACCTGAGGGGTCTTTTTCAGGCAGTGCCGCTCCTCCACCGAGGGGCCCTCGCCTTGGAGTGTGTGTCTCCCGTCCTTCCCCAACCTTACCCGTGGGGGTTTCCCTCTCAGAACCCCAAACCCCCACAGAGGTGAGGAAACAAATTGACCAGGCCAAACTAGTACCCAGCAGGAGTGACCTACTACAGGACAAGTCCTCCAGAGAAAACAACAGAACAACTCTTGTTGCTGTTGCCACCTGCAGCTACCAGCTTAAACCTCTCAATGCATCGTTAAGGATCTATAATCCATCCTGGAAAATGACACTTCTCTTGCACAGGCCCTGGGTGGGAGGCCTGTCCTTGCTTACAGACAGCCACCCAACCTAAAAAGGCTACTCACCAACAACCATGGACCTCTGGACAGAAACATTTAACTAGGGCCACTTTTAGACAAGTGCTGACCGCTCACGCTGTAAAACCATGCGGCTTATAAAAGTGCCGCGGGCAGCTTTTAGATTCGCCTATACGCGCCGTATTTCCAGTGCGCATTCTTTAACTGTTTAAATTAAATACCTCAATATGCGAGGTATTTAATTTGTGCTGTTAAAGAATGTGCAACCAGAAATACGGTGCATATAGGCACGTCTAAAAGCTGTCCGCATCACTTTTACAAGCTGTATGATTTCATGGCGCGAGCAGGCGGCAGTCATCTAAAAGCAGTCAAAGCCCGATACCAACTCTGTCCCCACATCTACACAGGCAATACCTTTACAGGACCCAATTAACATCAGCTACACCATCAAAAGCTTCTTCACCTGTGCATTCTTCAACATGATATATGCCATCAACTGACAGAAATGCTCCTCTGCCATTTACATAGGACAAACAAGACAACCTCTACATAAAATAATAAATGGACACAAATCTGAAATTAAAAGAGGCAACAATCAAAAACCAGTGGACGAACACCTCAGCCTTCCAGGTCTGACCTGAGGGTTTGCATACTTAAACAAACAACATTCAAAGGATGGCTTGAACGCAAATCCGCTGAAATAGAATTCATCACCAAATTTAACACTGTTTCCATGGGTTTGAATCGGTAACTTGTTTTTTTGTCACATTACATAAAGTAGTTTTTCCTTTATACAGCAGTATATATACTCTCTAAAACCTTCATATCCTGTAGTTTCCCAGGCTTCGTTTTCCCCTCAGTCCAACATTTAGATCTAACACTATTGGTTGTGTACTGGTATTCCACCCACTGAGATTCCTCTAAGGGCATTTTCACACAAGACACTCCCCACCCCACCCCACCCACTATACATGTTACAGGGCATCCATAGGGCAACACTGCAGCCCTGCAACATGTATAGTGGGTGGGGGTTGGGTGGTAAGTGGGTGAAGAGTGTCTTGGGTGAAAATGCCCCAAGACAGCTCTTCTCCAACTGAACTGGACTTTTCCATTGATTGGTTGTTAAGACCTTGTTGTCTATACCTTGGGTTGGTACTTGGATCTAATCTCATGTGTTTTATTCTCTCTGTGTAAACTATTTTAATTGTCTGCAACCTCATATAGATGCCAATTTCCAGACCACTTCATGCATCTGAGGAAGTCAGCTCTTGCTGACGAAAGCTCATACCAAAATAAAGAGATTTTTGTTAGTCTTTAAAATGCCACAAGACTCCTCCCCCATCCCTTCCTTGTGGGGTGGGTAGCCTAGCTCTGGTGGGGGTGGCTCTAGTGACAGAGGCTCAGCCACACAGTGGCTGCATGTGGAGGCTCTGGCAGACGGTGTGCACAGGCTTTTCCAAAAACAGGGCATTGACCTCTAAAGGTGAGAGCACAAGATTTTCCTGCAAAAGCAAAGTAATTCCTCATCAGACAGGACTGTTGGGAAGTATGTCAAACTAGCCAAAAGATATACAAGATATAATTTGAACTACTTTGTCGCCATCTCTTACATTTGGGACCAACACGGCAACCATATTGACCCTTATTACACAAACTGCCGCTGGGAGGATGGTCCATGTGTGCGCTGCTGCAGGGGAAGCACAGTGGTGCGGGGGCAGACAGGTGCTCACCCATCCTCCCATCCCCATGCATTGAGCAACCTGCATTTTTGTCAGTTGCTCCGTGCGTGGGTGGTGGGTGGGGATGAGTGGGTCGCGGGAGGGAGCGCATACCCACGCATCTCTACAGTTACATGAGATGCTCCTACACGTGTACGATGGGTGTCCATGCATGGAAGCGTCTCGTGTAAGGGCCATTCTCTATCTCAACTAGCCCTTGGCACACTTTGTGCTCCATTGAACTGAACAGGACTCATGCTGGTGCCGGTGCTAAAATCCTTGAGGATTGCACTGTGGCTCAGTTGGGAGTTCTACAAAGTGTCAAGCCCCGGCGGGGGGTGCGGCGGCACTGGCCGCATGGGGGCCAGCCAGGGAAGCCGGAAGCGCCCCCTGAGCCGACGGCGGCAGAATCAGGGGCGACAGGGACTCCACCCCCCGCGTCATCCATGACGCAGGGAGACGCACAATTCCCCGCCAGGGACACCGCTCCAAGTCAGCAGGGGGCGGGACAAACCTCTGAGAAAGCCGACGAGGCGCAGAAGGAAGCCCCGCCCCCGTTGCGCCACTCTGCACATCTGCGGGAACACAAGGGGGCGGAGCCTAGGGTATAGAAGCCAGCGCCGAGAAGCACTCGGCGCTGGTGATTGAGTAGGAGACCGGCCCTTTGCATGCAGCTAAGTGTTTACTTGTGTTCCCCTTTGAATCCTCTGGTGCAGTACAGTGTATGATTAGAGAGTGCTTGTGTGAATCCCTTCCTTGATACCCTGACCGGAGCGTGTGTACGGGTGAGTGAGAGTGTGTGTGTG
>QEPC01000541.1:1679601-1693325 GCA_003113815.1 Sphenodon punctatus
AAGTTTTTTTACATTGCAGCCATTTTTAAATGGCTGCAATGTAAAAAAAATCCGGTACCCCGGAATCCGGTACTNGGGTCCGGATTACCGGGTCGAATCCGATAATGCCGGTACGCCCGTTACCGGCATTATCGGATACCGGATTCTACCGGTTTCCCACCCCTAGTATTTACTTCCCTGCATTGCAAAAACTGACCATTTAATCCTACTTTTTGCTTCCTATTCTTCAGTCATTTACCAATCCACAATAGGACACTACCTCCTATAGCATGACTTTTTAATTTCCTCAGGAGTCTCTCATGAGGGACCTTATCAAATGCTTCCTGAAAGTCCAGATACACTATATCAACTGGTTCTTCCTTATCCACATGCTTGTTTACACCCTCAGAAAACTTCAATAGATTAGTGAGGCATGACTTTCCTTTGCTAATTCCATGTTGACTCTCCCCCATTAACCCGTTTATCAATATGCCTCATGTTTCTGTTTTTAATAAGTCTCCACCATTTTGCCCAGCACAGATGTCAGGCTCACCGATCTGTAGTTTCCAGGATTGCCTCTGGAGCCCTTTTAAAATATTGGTGTTACATTTGCTACCCTTCAGTCCTCAAGTACAGTGGCAGATTTTAGCGATAGGTTACAAGTTACCAGTAGTAGGTCAGTTCAAGTTCAAGTTTATTGGTATCTGGACAAAGTCAAAGACCATAGTCCATAAAAAGAGTATTACAGTACTAAGTAATACAGTACAAAATGTTACAATATAAAATAAAAACCTATTTCCCAATGTCATTTTTTTATACTTAAGGTAACATCAATAACTTAAAAACTCATTCACATAAAATTCAAGAAACGTTCACGAATCATGCACACACACATTTAGTAGAAATGTAGCTACCGGAATTGGTCAGCTAATAGCAACCCTAGCAAGTTCAAACATAGATCTTCCTGGCAATCTGGACAAAATTGGGTCCAGCTACTGCATCCTAACAGAGTGGACATTCTATAAGAATGTGGCTCATTGTCCCGACCTGTTGAAGGTCAAAAGGACAGAGACAGGCTGTGAAGGGTACCCCCTTATGTCATCCCTCCAAAACCTTTGAAGGAAATACATTGAGGCAAGCAAGAAGGAATTTATTCCCCAATGCTGGGGACAATTGCTTTTGCCAATAACTGGCACTCTGCCATGCCCTAGGAATGACTTGGGAGTAAATACCCAGGATTGGGGAATTATTTATAACAGTTATCTCCTCCTGTCTAGCTATAGCCTCTATTCTACTATATATTTCTGTCTTTGCTGCCAAATGACCCTTGCCCTGTAAGTATGGAACCGAAAAACCCAAATCGGCTGCTAATCCTCTCATTTTGAGTAACCAAGGAGATTGAAATGGGTCATTAGCGAGAAGAGGGAATAACTCTGATTCAGGAAATATTGCCACCCACAGCCAAAGTGCCATAGCAGACTTCATTACTTTCCTATTCCATCCAAGTTGGCCCATCTCAACTCTAAGTGTAGCCGAAGCAGATGGAGTTATTTCCTCAAGAAGATTGCTTGTATTTTATCCAGGTTATATGGGTGGATGACTGCTCAAAATGATGCACCATAGAACAGTTGAGCGGCTCCAGGGGGGTATTGTTTGTGACTTTGATTTGACTGTGGCCTTAATTGACTACGGCCGGGCCCGGGTTCTCCCAGCCCAACACACAGAGGGACTCTGCATTGACTCAGGATGGGAGGAGTATAAAGGTGCCTCTGGAACCTGTGGCCGTGCCGCAGGCGCGCACCAAAGGGTGTCGCGCCTAAGGGCTGCGCGCGGCCTTAGGCGATGGCTGTGAGACAGCTGCTGTCAACTAGGCTGTTGAGGGCTCCAGGAGGGAAGGAGGGCATTTGCTCCCAATTAAAAGGAAGTGGGAACTGACTTGGTTTGGAGATATTTCCCTATTTCCCCCATAAGCTATATTTAATATAACATGTCGCGTAAGAGAAGGAGACAGGATGGTTTGGGGGTTGTAGGGCAGGGGCTAAAATCCAAGCAAAGTAAGATTGATCCGTTCTTGGAACATCTGGACTCGGAAGAAGCCTCTCCCACTCCCCTTAATTCCCTTGTACCAGATTTAGTTGAGCAATTGCAAGATACCCTTTTCTCCTTGGAGGGTGGAACAACTAACTCGCCAGATTCCCTGGACCTTAAAATGCAGGGAGTGTGAGAAGGAATGGGGAGGGATCTACAGCAGAGAAACCTGTTATTTCCACCTTGAGATCAGCATCCCAGAGGCATTTATGCCCCCCAAGAAGACCACCAGGTAGGAATTTTACTAGCTTAAGTCCCCCTGAACCCTCCCCTGATCCTTTCTCATTAATAAAAATGTACTATCTCTAAAAATGTATCCTTTACCAGATGGGTATTTTCCAAACTGGCATGGGAAAAAGTTTATCCAACAACATTTATGCAGGATATTGCAATATGATATACCAATTTGGCAGATTAAATATTATCAATCTCTTGCACAGGAACGGTCAGTGCAGCATATGCTAGTGCATTTTAGATCTATAAAATGGGCTCAGCAAATTTCAGGTGAAGCCCGATTATTGTATTCATGGGGGGTAGTGGTCAGTGAAGTGTATGCAACGAACATAGTTCCTCCACCTTCTTTTGATCAGACCAATTCTATATTACCTCAGTTGTTCCAGGGTAAGACAGATGAAGAGTGTTTGATGGATTTTCAATCCAGTCACCCGGATTGCACTCAACCGACTTCTTATAGGGAAGGGACCTCGGTATCAGCCCCTAGGGCAGTTAATACTATCAACCAGAGGTTTCTCCAAATTTCTCAATCTAATTCTACTCAATCAATATTTGCAGATGTTCCTAGGCAGAAAAGATCCTTTTGTTCCTTGAATAAGAATAAGAAACAATCATCTCACCTTCTGCATCAGGAACAGTTCGTATCAAACCCTGTTAGGTATAGGTCAAGAGATGTAGGCAACAAAATTTTAATTGAAGATGAGAATGACTCGCCCATTTTGGGTGAGCTCAGCCCCATCCTAGAGGGCTCCAAGTATCTGACCACCAATAGCAGTGTACCAGACAAAACCTTAGCTAAAGTTGCTGATCTTCTGATTATAAGTGGAACTGGTGATAATTTAACATTAATGGCTCCACCTATTGATGTCCCTCTCCGCGGTAATTTTTTGCAGGGGGCCCCATCTCACTCCTCACAGGCCATTTCACTTGCTACCGGGGGTTTAGAACAAAGGCTGGGAACTGAGATCTCGCCCACCTTAAGCTGAAATTCAATGGGCTCTTCCACCATGAAGTGCTCAATTTGTTCCTGGAATATTGTGGGTTGGAGGCCGAAATGTTGGGGTCCTTCTTTTTTCAAATATCTCTGAGAATTTAATATTATTTCAATCCAGGAGACATGGTCTAATGTCTCTATAGATTTTGAAGGGTATAAAGTATATGAAGTCTTAGCATCTTCCAGAGCAGTGAAAGGTCCCTCTTGCGGGGGCATAGCTTAACTAATATCTAATATGTTAAAAATTGAGGTGTTGAAAATAGATTATTCTCCCCAGATCGCATTAAGTATAGAAGTAAAATATGGAACTTTTCCGTTCTTTCTTATCACTGTATATATTCCTCCTATTAACTCAAGGACCTATAGTAATTGCTACTGGTCACAACTCAAGTTATTTATAAAGGGCCTTCTGGGAAACTCATCCACTAAGCAGTTGCTGTTAGTGGGAGATTTCAATGCCAGACTGGGAGCGTATAATGAAGATTTAGCACCATATTCAGTCTTGGCTGGAAGGCTGAATTCGTATCCCTTGTTATCAAGACAATCAAGAATTATTAACTATATTCAACTTATTCCCACTAAATGGCTTGTCCCCAGGTGATCCAGATGGCAATTTTACCTTTATTTCTCACTTGGGTGCTAGCATTGTTGATTATGTTATGGTTACTCAAGAATTGTTTTGTTTGGCAGATACCTTTCAGGTAGGATACTGCCTTCTCAGTGATTATCTCCCCCTAATTGCTCATTTTTCTCCTCTCAAGGGACTAGGTGGTATTGAAAAGTTGGATGAGGAGAATGTTCCCATGGCACGGGATTTCCGTGTGAGAGTACGATGGAATGATATATGGACAACCAATCTTAGTTCCCTTTGCCAGAGGCTTAGTGGTCCAGAAATGAGTATCCATTCTGCCCTCAACCCACAAGTACCTGATACCTCTGCAATGGATGGATATCAGGTTGTAATAGAACTATTCAGGAGTTTACTAGTAAAAGGTTGTAAGGTTGAAGGTATTCCTAACGGCAAATTAAATCACCAATGGTTTGACCATGAGTGTAGGGAAGGTAAATTGAAACTGAAAAAGTTGTACCAAAAGTATAGAAGTGGGGAGCTACCAGATTTGATGACACAATTTCCCAGAGCCAAGAAAAAATATAGAAGTTTAGTTAACCATAAAAGGAGTAACTATGAAGCTGCTCTCTGGGAGAAATTATATCTGGCTGCTAATGAAAAGGACTCCAGATTATTTTGGAAAATTTTAAATGGAGCTCCCAAGAGGCAGTCGAGGGGTTTAACAGTGAGGATATCAATGGATAAGTGGGAGAAATTTTTTATAGCTAAATTTTCCCGACAGGCAGATTGCACTATTTCCATAGTAATCCAGGAGACCCCTCATTGGCAGCCAGTCAACCCTTTGACTGTGAGTAGGTTAATAGATAACACCAGAGCAAGGAAGGCTCTGGGATATGACTTAATCCCGGTGGAATTTTTGAAGGGACAAAAGGACTGGTGGGTGCCTTTTTTGACCCTTCTCTTTACTTGGGTGAATGAGACTGGTATCATCCCTTCTGATTGGCTGGTTGCCGAAGTGGTCCCTATTTATAAGAAGGGTGCATGAGGAGATCCATCTAATTATCGGCCCATCAGTCTCCTCAGTGTTATAGGAAAGCTATATGCCAAATTGTTGGCAGAGCGACTTACAGATTGGCTGCAGAAGGAAAGGATATGGAACAAGCAGAATTTCAGAGAGGTCGGTCTACAATAGACCATGTCATGATACTTACGCATTTGATTGGGAAATACGTCCAAAAGAACAGAAGATTATTTTTTGCCTTTGCTGATTTAAAAGTGGCTTTCGACACAGTAGATATTTATTGTGGGGTAAATTAGGAAGATCTACCATTGATCATAGACTTCTTTATCTTATTATGGCTCTCCACGATAATAACGTGTTGAGAGTTAAGATAAATAATACAGGTCAGCTATCCAGAGCAATCCCTACCCATACAGGGGTGAGGCAGGTTTGCATACTGGCTCTATTTAATTTCTTCTTAAATGACATAATACCAATTGTGTCTGTGACAGAAGCTCATTCCCCGAGACTATTAGACCAGGCAGTTGGGGCTCTGCCATACGCAGACGATGCGGTTATATTATCCCAATCTAAAATAGAGATGGATAAGCAACTTGGAGCATTGGCGAACTACTGCGCTACCAACAAACTTCACCTAAACTATGAGAAAACTAAAATAATGGTCTTTGGCAGGGAAAGAAAGAAATTATCTTGGAGGATAGGCTCTGAATGTATTGAACAGGTTGCCCAATACAAATACTTGGGTATAGTAAAACAGGCAGTTGGGAAGTTCATGCAAAAGCAGCCCTAAATCAGGCAATGGGCTGATTTTGCTATTTTGAACTACTTTGCTAAAAAAGGACTTGGGAGGGAACTAATGGCTTTGAAGGTTCTCAACGCAAAGTAGTAAGTCTGCAATTTCATAATCTGAGTTCCTTCAGAACTCTGGGGTGTATACCATCTAGTCCCGGTGATTTGTTACTATTCAGTTTGTTTATTTTCTTGAGAACCTCTTCCAGAGTCATGTTGATCTGTGACAGCTCTTCTGATTCATCACCTACAAAGAGTAGTTACAGCATGGGTATCTCCCAAACATCCTCTGCCATGAAGACCAAAGCAAAGAATTAATTCAGCTTCTCTGCAATGTCCTTATCCTCCCCGAGCGCCCCTTTTACCCCCTCGTCATCTAATGGCCCAACTGACTCTCTAGTGGGCCTCTTGCTTCTGATGTAGTTAAAGAAGTTTTTATTCTTAGTCTTTGCCTCTTCAGTGAGTCTCTCTTCAAACTCTCTCTTGGCCTTGTTAACGTTTTCACATCTTATTTCCCAGGGGGAGGAGTAGGGCAAGAGTATCCAAAGCAGAAGAGTCAGTCAGTATTGTAACAGGAAAGTGCCTCATAAACAGACTCCAACGAGAGGGGTGGGGGAGAGAGGAAAAATGAGACCGTGGAGAGGACAGCAGGGTCAATAGCCTGGGAATTTCTGAGAGAGCATAGTTGGAGGCCAAATGAGGTTGGAGCAACGTCAGAGGAGACACTGACATTGAAGTTAGAGTCCCCAAGAATAAGGGAAGAGGAAGAAGGGGAAAGGAAAAAGGAAAGCCAGGAATCAGAGGCCTATCGGGGACTCTATAAATGACAGCTACCCAGAGAGCTTGAGGGGTGAACAGAGGGATGATAGATTAGGCAATAAATTAAGTGAATAGATTTGACAATCTATTAGCTTGTGTTCCACATCAAACAAAAAATGTTATTTCCAATCCCCAGAACCAAGGAGGGAGGTGACGGCCCTTTGCAAACATTTAAGTGCACATGCTGAAACAGTTCATAGCATAGCATGGTAGTGTAGGGACTAGGGAGCACCCTCTTGATGGAAAATTGTCTGTAATTCACTCCTGGATCAATCTGGTTTATCTCAGAGGCAAAAAGTAAATTTGCTGAGTTACACGGATTAATCTTGATAGCATGGATGGAATAGTAACTTTCTAGGAAAGGGAAGAATTCCATTGTGTAAATAGGGTTGCCAGGTAGGCACATTTTCTCAGGCCACTTATGAAAAATACATGTTTCAGGGCCTGCATTGGTGCTCTGCAACATGTATTTTTCATAAGTAGCCTGGAAAAATGTGCCTATCTGGCAACATTATGTGTAAAACCGTAACGTTGCTATCTGAATCCTGCCTTCCATTTGATGGTGGATTTTTGGGAGCCTTTGCAAATCCATCCTGATATCTCTAGAAAGGCTGACACAATCACTTACCATTTTTTCCTTGCAGCTTACTTCTTTCTCCAGGTGGTCTATGCTAGGCGGGCATATGGAATTTCTCCTCCCAATGTCTCGGGGTCACCGGAATTTGAGAGGATTTTTCGAGCACAGTAAGAGACTACTCTCTTTAAATGGTAGTTTGATCATGCAACTTAACTAGGTTTCCCAGGATTGCAGGTAACTAATTACAGCAATTGAGAGGAGTGCTTCAGCTGACAGAATGGCATAATGAGTTGCATTACTTTCCCTCCCCCTCAGCCCCAATTTGTTTTCCTGGTGGAATAAGTTTGCTTTGCTTTAAACAGGCTCCTGAGACTGATTTGATATTGAACCAGCTGTATAAGGACTCAGGAGTGGGTAATCTGGCACAGCTATCGGGGTTGCAGTAGAAGGAAGGCCCCACAATACCAAGTCACAAAGTTTAAAATGGGTGAAGAACAAATGTGAACAGTAGGGTTGCATTGAAGCTACTCGCTGTGGGCATGAGTACGTTCACATGGACCTCTTATCTTTGAGCACTTTGCCATGTGTTAGTTATCCTCAGGACGGTCTGCCCAGATTGGGAATGTTCACACAATTTTGAATCCCAAGGCTAGGCATAGGGTTTGCCAGCTCATTAGACAGGGTGGACGCGCTGTCCTGGGTAGTGGTCTTCTCGGAGTGGCATGAGGGTGGTCCCCAGGGCTCCTGTTCCCTGCTGACTTTTGTGGAGAGCAGGAGTGCTCTGAGCTTGTAATGCTGGCAGTGGGAACAGAGCACCAAAGGCATCTTGCCACGCAAAGCACCTCAAGCTGACCTTCGGTACATACATATATTATAAACTGGAGCAGGCAACCTAGGCCGGGGGTAGTAGTAGAATTGCCAGAAGGTAAAGGCACAGTTGTATTAGCTTTACCTTCCAACACAGGTATTTTACCTTAGGACACCTCGTCTTTTGATTTCCCCCCCCCCGAAAGTATTATGAATGGGGTGGGTGGAAGGTGTACACTGGGAAATTGTAGAGTAAAAGCAAATTACTCTAGAACCAGAGTTTTGAACAGTCTTAGAAGTGACTAGGAAAATGCGATTTATCTTGATAATTGCACCCACTCACACATTCATCACTGCTTCTGTTTGAAGTCTTCAGTGGGTACGGCAGACTGGGAAGAGGGCCACTAAAAGATAGTTTGTTATGAAACTGTGACAAAGCAGAGTAGGCCAAATGGAAGAATTAGTTTGTGGAAAGTAGTCTTTGAAAAAACCCAGAGAGGGATAACTTGAATGCCCATTTTCTCCCCACAGAGTTAACTGCTCTGAGTACTTCCCCCTTTTCCTGGCTGCTCTGTGGCAGGCTGGCCTCTTCTTTCATCAAGGTGAGATTGACTCTGTTTCCGGGGAAATGGGATTGTTTTGGTCTCCTTGGATTTTTGCTTGCTAGCATGTGTGCACTGTGTAGGCTGCTTTAGAGCACAGACAAATTAGCCAGCCTTGCTGCTAATATCCTGCTTTTTGGAATGCTTCTATGGCTGACCCACTACAGCTTGCTTAGCTCATACAGCATAACACCAAGAGGCATTAGGGTGGCCATACCTCCCCTTTAAAAGAGGACAGTTTTGAAAAATACGTGGTGCAGGGCTGCACTGGAAACAATGTAGCCCTGCAACATGTATTTTTCATAAGCATCCTCTTTTAAAGGGGCGGTATGGCCACACTAAAAGGCATAGAACCAAGAGTAAGGACAATCACTTGGTATTTATTAGCATGAAACAATGTCAAGAAAAGATTGAGAGGAAGTTGTCAATGTGACACACAGCAGAAGCAAGAGATTTTAAGTAGGACAAAGATTGTGATTAGGTGCACTGTGTTTTCCCCACTGGTTGCAATGGGGAAAATGCAGTGAACACTAGGGGTGGGCCACCGGAGATTTAGTTTTATTTTTCGTTTCATTTTTACTGGATTTCATTTCATTCACGGATTTAAAAATGGATTCATATTATGGATCCATATTTAAATCAATTAAAAATAACAAAACAACTGTGCATGTGCAAAATGGTCACCGGACCATTCTACACATATGCGCCCTTTTCCAAAATGTCATCAGTAGTGTTGCCGCCATTTTGGAAAAGGACAGCCAACCTGGAGTTATGATTCAGATCTCCCCACACCCAGGGCCCTGGAGTGGTACTTACTGGCCTTGGAGGGCTTGACTGAAGCACCACCACTGCTATGGGGACTCAGGCAGGCTCCCTTGTCGCAGCATCCTCTCTGCTCCATATTGCGCATGTTCAAAACGGCCACAAAGTCCGTTTGCCATGCACAAAATGGCTGCCATCCTTAACCAAAATGGCGATGACCAAAATGATTTTACTGCCATTTTTTGCATGCGCAGAACAGCCCTCGTGGTCATTTTACACATGCACGATACGAAGCAGGGAGGATGTCACAGGAAGAGAACCATATTCTAAGGACCTTAGATCTAATACTTATTCTCTCCTTGTATTAATAGGAATTAAGATTCAGTGATCTTCATGCATTATTGGTATCTATTTCTTATATACTGGAGTTTTTTGGACATCTGTAGGGTTTAGACCGCTCATTCAGTCATATTAATTTTCTTTATGTTAATTGCAATCTATTCTCAGTAAAGCTTGTTTTCTTTTAACTTGACTGTGATCTGTGTTCATTTCCTGAGAGAAAGCTCATTGGGGATTAACTCTTCAGCTAAATCTAGTCTTGGAAAGATTGGAGGGTTAACCTCCATAAAACCATGAATCCCACAACTGTTAAGCACCACTCCACAGTCACTAGGTCTGTTTTCCCATCTCTTCAGCAGGATTTCACCCACACTAGAAAGGGGATAGCCATTATTGCTTGGGAGCTTCTAATCTTGGGAGCTTCTAAGAGACAGATGTGGTACCTAAGTGTGACACAGAAGCTGGACAGCAGTTCTGTGCATGTGTGTTGCCAGTGCTTTGAAATTAAGGATGCAAGGCCATCTCTCCGGCTACAGGGATCTTCACTAAATGAATGCTTCTAAGAAGTCTTGACCTTTTGATTAACTTACTGCCTCCTCCTCGATTACAGGTCTGGCTGCTGTCTTGGGCCTGCTGTATCTTTACTCCCGCTACATCTACTTCATGGGGTATAAAAAATCTTCATCAGGCAGGTAAGAGTCCAGCTGCAGTGGAGAGCAGAGTTCCTTCTGTAGTTTTAGACAGAGAAATACAAGACATTGGCAGTGAGAAATGGCTTGGTTTCCAAGACTACTGTTATCTCCCCAGCATCTATAGGTGTCAATGGATACCTACCTGTAAGCTGTCCCTTCACAATAACCCTTCCCATCATGATGACATGAGAGAGATTTGATGAGCATTATTTTAAGTATTACAGAAATCCAGAGCCCTCCCAACACTACTGGCTTTGTGTGAGCATAGAGGGCATGGTGAAACACAAGAGGAAGAGAAGGTGGAGATTAGTTTCCTGCTCCTTGTGACTCAGAGGCAATAGTCCCTCTGACCATTTGTAACATTAGCACAAGTGTACATCAGGAGTAAGCTAGTAAAGAAGGAAGGGTTCCCTCTCCTTCCAGGATGAAGCCAGATGTATTTCAAGACATCCCCTTACCCTAGCAGGAAGTGGCATGCGAAGTGTGAGTGTGCAATTTCTAGTTAAGTTTAAAAACCTCTCACTTTCTCCCCAGGTTGGCCCCAATGTACTTCAGTGCCGGAGTCCTCTGGATTCTTATTGGACAAGCAGCAGTTGGGATCTTGCATTACTTGTTCTCCCACTATATGGGGCTGAACATCCTTCAAATTACTGTCTACGGAAAGGAGCCTCCCCGTGGACAATAGTTTTTCTCTGACCCCTTACAGGTTGGGTGAACAGGACCACTGCCCTCTAGTAGTAAATTTTTCATAACTAGTCATTAGAGGTGGGACTATTGGTATCGGATTAATCCGATAATACTGATACTTACTGGCATCGGAATAAAGGATTTTTAACATTGCCGGCTTTAAATCGGCAATGTTAAAAATCCAGTATTCTCATACTGGTAAATCTGGTATCAGGAGATCCGATACCGGTAAATTCGGTATCTGGTAATCCCCCTGGAGTCCCACCTATCATGAGTCATGCTGGAATGAACAGTGGATTTTGAATTTGCTGATATTATTTGTACTTTCAGATAGTCACTGGAATAATATCCACTTTTTTTGGTTTCCAGTTGTTCAGATTCTCAGTTACTATATTTCAGCTGTTGTGCATGTGCAGTAGCTGAACTGAAGTAATCGAACTGAAATGACCAAAACAGATTTCTGGCAAAGATTTTGAATGGTAACCCAAATAGTAACAGGTATGATTATTTGGGCAAAAATCATAGGATATGATATTTGCTGCAGCTACAGAGCTCTAATCATGTATTTACATTCTCCTAAATTGATGGTTCCAAGCTTTTTTCCTGCATGGCTCCATTTTGAAGATAAATACTGTGCCCCCAAGGCAGCAAAAAAGACATGCCAAGTATATCATGCAGAAGTTGGATTGTAGTTCCAGTTGCAGGTGGCATGACCCCACAGTTCAGGTGTCCTAAATTAATGCAGAGTTTGCCACTAGTTTCAGTGGGAATTGAATCTGGTCCCAGATTAGTGCAGTGGTTTTCCTCTCTGTGTGTAGGTAGAGGCTTGTGCTATAGGAGCCGATGATCATGGTGAGTCCTGTTTCTCATGCTGGATGAAGACTGGAGAATCTACCTGCACCCAAGCATTATGATGATGTGCATAAGACTTGCATAACACACACATAGCTTCCTTTCATCGTGTCCCTCCCTATCTCCCTGGCAGGGGAGAGGAGAATGAGATTTGGGGCTGCCACCCAAGTCCCCACTACCACTCAACACAGTAGCAACAAAATGAGGAATGGGCTACCATGTAGTTAGGGAACAGCTTCCATGTCAGCCATTCTTGTGCAATATACAGGGTTTAACTCCATTACCTAACACCAGAGAAAGAGAGCCCCTGAACTGTGGGGTCATGCCACCTGCAGCTGGAACTACAATCCAACTTCTGCATGATATTCTTAGCATGTCTTTTTTGCTGCCTTGGGGGCTATGATCTCCCATGTTCTACTCTGGCAATACCCCCCAGCCCCATAGGTTTTGAGCATGTTACTTATGCTCTCTTGGGTTTCTTCTACCTGAAAAAAATTGAGCCAATACTTACACATTGTACTTACCACCTGCAGCTGGTGTGAAGCTTTATTACTTAATACAGCACACGCTGTTGGAACACTCTGGACCCATAGCTATACAAATTTGTTGGTTCCTTCCCTAATTACTGTATGTTCACCTGCCATTAGCATGAGCCATTCATTTCACTGTAATGAACAAATGGTTTGGAGCCCAAGAGATATGTTATACAGGACTGCAGGTTTCAGAAGTGTTGTGTATCATAGCCCACCTTGCTTTAAATATTATAATTCGGGCCTGGTTGTCTATAGGCAACCACATAAGATTGATAGGTTTAGGGTATCTGAGGACATAGTGATGGTGCTACACTTGTTAGAAGCTGTTAGACAGACAGGATCAGGGAACATGACGGGATCTGGGGGAAAACAACAGGGAATGGATCCCCCATTGTGACCTGTTGGGTGCTTCTCCCAAGCCACCGTGATTGGCCAGTCAGAGACAGGATGCTGGGCTAGATGGACCATTGGTCTGACCCAGTATGACACTTCTTATGTTCTTAAGTTCAGCAGGAGCCCCATTTAAATGACTGGCACCATCCACTCTATGGATGTTAATTAGCTTGGATTCAAGCCCTAAGTAGAGGGGGGGAATGGGGTAAACACTGATAGGGCATGGCAGTCCAAGTTTTCCACAAGCCTATTACCATGAAAAAAATGTCAGTGTGAATGTTTGTTACAGTCATATAAGAACATAAGTAGTTCCATACTGGATCAGACCAATGGTCCATCAAGCCCAGCTCCTATCTCAGCCAGTGGCCAATCTCAGTCGCTTGGAAGAAGTACCCAACAGGTCACAATGGGGTGATCCATTCCCTGTTGTTCACTCCCAATTCTCAAAGTAAGAGGTTACACCCCCCCCCCCTAACCTACCTGGCTAATAGCTGTTAATGGACTGCTCCTCCAGAAACGTGTCCAACCCTTTCTTATACCCAGCTACACTACTAGCCGTGAGCACATCTTCTGGCAACAAATTCCATGACTTAATTGTGCATTGAGTGAAAAAATACTTTAAACATTTGTTTTAAATTGGTTACCTGTTAGTTTCATGGAGTGGCCCCTAGTTCTAGTACTATTTGAGGGTAAATAACCATCCCCTATTACTTGTTCCACACCACTCATGATTTTATAAACTTCTTATCCCCTCTGTCATCTCTTCTCCAAGCTGAGGAACCCCAACCTATCCAGCCTGTCTTCATAAGGGAGCAGTTTCATACCCCTTAACATTTTTGTTGCCCTTCTCTGTATCTTTTCTATTTCTACTATTACTTTTTTGAGATGGGGTGGTCTAAGGTACAGTTGCACCATAGATTTATATAGTGACATTATATTTTCATTTTATTCTCTATTCCTTTACGAATAGTTCCTAACATTGTTT
>QEPC01000541.1:1736518-1769936 GCA_003113815.1 Sphenodon punctatus
CTCAGATTGTAAGCCCTAGGGGCAGGGACCGTGTCTATTTTATTACTTTGTAAAGTGCCATGTACACTGCTGGCGCTATATAAATGTTTGTTAATAATAATAAAATAATAATTTGAGAGAGTAAATAACCACCCCCTATTAACTTGTTCCACACCACTCATGATTTTATAAACTTCTATCATATCCTCTCTCAGTTGTCTCTTATCCAAACTGAAGAGCCCCAGTCTATTCAGCCTCTCTTCACAGGGGAGCCATTCAAGACCCGTTATCATTTTTGTTGCCCTTCTCTGTACCTTTTTTATTCTACTACATCTTTTCTCCTATAACTTTTTTGAGATGGGGCGACCAGAACTTTCAAGAATATTCAAGATGTGGTTGCACCAGATATTTATATTGTAGCATGATATTTTCAGTTTTACTCTCTATCCCTTTATGAATAATCCTAACATTCTGTTTTTTTTTTAATGGTTGCCGCACACTGATCTGAGGATTTCAATGTATTGTCTACAATACCTTTTCCTGAGTGGTAACTCCTAATTTAGAACCCAGCACGGTGTACATAAAGTCTGGATTGTTTTTCACTATGTGCATCATTTTGTACTTGAACACATTAAATTTCATTTGCCATTTAGATGCTCAGTCACCCAGTCTTGCAAAATCCCCCTGCAATTCTTTACAGTCTGCTCTTGTTTGAATAACTTGGTGGTGTCTGCAGATTTGATCGCCTCATTCCCCTTTCCAGATCATGAATGAATACATTAAACAATACCGGTCCCAATACAGATCCCTGGGGCACTACACTATTTACTTCTCTCCATTGTGAAAACTGACAATTTAGTCCTACTCTTTGGCCCTTTTTAAATGGGCTGTGCTAGAGGGTCGGTCCGTGGGCACACAGCTGCAGGGGCAGTGTGGGTGCACACGGGGTCACACTGATTCCCCCTGCACGGAGCAACTGGAATTGTCGCCCATTGCTCCGTGTGTGTGTGTGTGTGTGTGTGTGTGTGTGTGTGTGTGTGAGAGAGAGAGATATGTGTGAGTTGCGGGAGCACGCACCCCTGCACCCCCACATTTACAGGGGATGCTCCCCCGCGTGGATAATGGGTGTCCATGCAGGGGAGTGTCTCGTGTAAAAAGGGACATAGCTTCCTATCCTTTAACCATTTACCAATCCACAATAGGCCACTGACTATTATCCCATAACGTTTTAATTTCCTCAAGAGTCTCTCATGAGGGACCTTATCAAATGCTTTCTGAAAATCTAAATACACTATATCAACCGGCTCTCCCTTATCCACGTTTGTTCACACCCTCAAAAAATTCCAATAGATTAGTGAGGCATGACTTCCCTTTGCTAAATTATTATTATTTTTATTATTTATATAGCACCAGCAAGATACTGGCAGTAGTGTACAATCCACAGTCAGAGATGAGTCCCTATCCCTAAGGGGCTTACAATCTGAGAGACAAGGGAGGGGGATACGCGGGAAAGGTAAACATCAGGAAAGAGAAGAGTACATTCATGAGGTTGAGAAGTTGCAGACTCACGTGCTTTGCTTAGTTACAGGAAATTAAGTTTTGAGTGAGGGGGAAAGGATGCAGTATCACTCATGACAAGCTAGGGAAGGCCTGACAGAAGAGGTGGGTTTTCAGGAGGGATTTGAAAGTTGGGAGGGAGTGGAGCGAATGTATCCAGGGCGGGAGTTCCAGGCATGAAGGGCAGCAAGGGAGATGGGGTTAAGATGTTTAGAGGAGCAGGGGAGTCGTGAGCAGGCAAAGGTGGGGGCAGAGGAGGAGTGAAGCTCCCGGGCAGGAGTGTGGCAGGATACAAGAGCAGAGAGATATGGGGGAGCAACCTATGTTTAGCAATATGCCCCGTAATTCTGTTATTATTATTATTGTTATAAGCATTTATATAGCACCAGCGATGTACCTGGCGCTTTACAAAAAATTAGACACAGTCCCTGCCCAAGAGCTATAATAGTGTCAGGCTCACCGGTAGTTTCCAGGATGCCCTCTGGAGCCCTTTACAAATATTGGTGTTATATTCGCTACCCTCCAGTCCTCAGATACAGTGCCTTACAGCCTGGATTTTGACGGAGGCCTGCAGCTGCTATCAGAGTAAATACATAATAATGTATTTCCATGCTGTGGGCCACCACAACTCCTTCCTGCCATTTGCAATCATGCAGGCCTTCTTCATTTCCTCCTGCCTTTACATCTGCAATTCTGCAATGCAACAGTGGCAGTTTCTCACAGTCAAAATACCATCACTTTTAACTGTTTTGCTTCTGGCTCCAGTCCCCTGAGAGTGGCTTCTTTTTCTTGTCCTCCTTGGGTAGAGCAGCAGCCCTTAGTGGAGGCAGTCAGGTGAACTTATTTGTTTTCCTGCAGCTGATTTCACTGGTATCTGAGCTCCTATTTGCCATGAGAATGGGCATATGGTAAAGCTGCTGAAAGCCTAGGGATGGAACTCAGAAGCAAGATGTGCCAACTCTCCCAAGGCCACAGTGTGATGTAGCAATAACATCTTTGCCCTCACAGAGATATTTACTGATGTGTTGGTCAGCTGGCTGCTTGCTGTTGGAAGCTGGTGAGAGACTCCCAAATCTTTGTCGCATTTTAGGGTTTCCAAACTTCTTTCTGGACTCAGTTCCCCCCTTCTGACACTCTATCTCCTGCATCTTCATCATTACTAAGTTTGTTGAATGTCTCATTAACACGGATTGTGGGTTATTGATCTTCATTTCAGTGAGGAAGGAACAAAACCCATCTTCTTAAAAATATTTCCTTTTAAAAATACCCATCCAGCTCATTTTGGTCAGATATTTCCCCTCTGTGGATGCATTACCTACCCAGTACCCACATAGTATTCACTGGTTAACCACTGGTTACTAGTGGGGTTTCACACAAGTTCAGTGGTGGGTATTGGGTGGGGAGGCGACGCATGTCTGAAAACACCCTCTATCTGGGATATTAATGGAGGTGCTTTGTTCAGATCTTTGCTTAGATGGGTCAATCAATCAATCGTTTATTCAGCAATTAGCCTTTCATACAATTAAAACATAAATAAATACTGGTATTAAATAACAAACATCCAAGTCATTTGAATAGAGTAACGTCTGCTGACAGGCTTAGGTTGGGTGAAAATCCAAGAGACCCAATCTTGCCTACAATGCTTTCCACTAAACCTTTCAGGGCTGGGATGGAGAGAGCCTCTTTATTTCTTAAAACCAACAAAGTGAAATTCACTCTCATTTTGCTAGTTTGGGGGGGGGGGGGGGGGCAATCTTTTATCCACGGGACACTGGGCATATACGGGTCCAGAGGAACATGCTTAGTAAAATACTTTCATTTTTAAAGTTCCCAGCTAAGAAGAGAAGTCTCATTTCCCTTTTCTTGCTAGCATCCCCCGCCCCTTTTGTCTAGAACACCCGTCTTACACACCAACCTCGCAAGCCAGCTAACGGCTGGGGGACTGCTACGTTCCTTTACACCCCCCACCCCCCGCGCTCGTTGTCTAGTTGATCCCCTCCCCCCCCCCCCGGCATCCGCTTACCCCAGGAACAGCTCATTTCCTTTCTCACCAGGCGATTGGTTCCACTGGCGGGCGGGGGCGGGGTTAGCTAATCTGATGTCACAAGCCTGCAATTGGGTAAGGGAGCTATTTATAGGCAGGAGCAGACCTCGTCGAGGAGGAAGGCGAGCGGTTGCGGCAGAGGAGCTTGTTTGGTTTGAAATTAACGTTTTTAGCGTTAGGAAAGCGCGGGACAGAGCGAACGCTTCTTTAAGAGACGACTCTGATCCACGAGCGGCAGTAGGAGCAGCAGCCGCCGCCGCCTAACTTCACTGTCTATTGTTTAGCGAGCCGCTCGAGCGTCACTCCCCCCCCTTCCCCAACGCACACTTTCGCCGGGCCTTTGCCGTTGGAGAAAGCACGATCAAGATGGATCCATGTCACACTGAGGAAACGGGGACAGAAATTCCCGGGCTGGGTAAGCGGTGTCGATGGGATGGGGGATGTTCGGCCTAGAGATTTAGAGCCGTTGCGGCGTGTGCGAGGCCTGCACGTAGCCACACGCCGGCGCAGAGCACGTTGGCGGCCTAATGCGGCTTCACCCCCCCCCCTTTACATTCTGGTGTAATCGGCTGCGCCTCTTTGCCCCCCCCTTCCCCCCCCGGGTCAAGCGGGGATGGGATGGTTCCTCCCTGTGTAAAATGGGCTCCCCTCCCCCGCTCGGCTGGCCCTGCGCTACGCGGCTCCTTCCCGTCGCCATTGTGGTGGGTGTGCCTAGAAAGCCGCCGCGCTAGGCTCACTGCGAGCCAGGCCCGTAGGCCTCTGTGACGTAGAGCTAGCGCACGCGCACGCCGCTTCTAATCGCAGCCGAGCTAGGCCGCAAGCCGCTGTGGAGCCGACTCGCCGCCATCCCACTGGCTTCCAGCTAGGCCTTGCTCAGCACTTGGTCACGCCGATCCTTTTGACTTAGAAATGATTTCTCGATATAATCTAGAGCCGCTTTTAGTAATAGTAAAATAAGAATTGCTCCGCCCCCACGGGCGGGAAGGATTTAAAGATCCGTAGTATTTCAACACGGGCATTAAACGGCCTCATTTTTTTTAAAAAAAAGTTCTCCATACTTTCTCAGCCCTTTAACGTGTGACTTGTGTGTGCAGACTTATTTAATCACAGTAGCCAGTAAAAAAAAACAACAACCCACCTTAAACGCTTTAAGAAAAGTCTCCAGCATGGAGACTCTCAAAATACTAGGAACAAACTGCCTTGTTTCATTATTCCATACACTTGTGATGTTTTCAACAGCTAAAATTATACTCGTATAGCTAGTCATTTTTAAAAATTGTCTTGCTTGGTAAATAGCATGCTTTTTGAAACTGCCTTCAGTAATGCTTGATGGAAGGGAGCAGGTCTGGAAGATCTGAGTAAATGCTACAAGCTTATTGCAGGTGAAGCATTTAATTTCTAAGTGCAGTGTGTCATGCTGTTTGCCCTCTGACTGGAAGTAAATATTGTGAAAGATCTGCTGATCCTGTACAACAGAAGTTAACACTGTAGAAAAGTTTGCAGAGAAGTGCTGTTGCTTAAAATGAGGAAATACACAATTATAAGACAAGTGGAACTTCTCTAGCTATTAAGTTTTTTCTACCCTTGCAGAATTGCCCACACAACTTGGCTAAACTTTTGAACACATTATTCCTTGCTCTTGCATAGCATGGTGAGCCAATGCACCACACAGAATTTTTAAAAAGTTTATATCACCAGAAGAGATGTTTAGATCACATTTTCAAGAACGTAAAGGGATCCTTGTGAAATACAAAAATGAATTTTATTACATTTTAGTTGTGCATTTGACCCACTTTTCTCATCCAAGTAGCAAAGCAGTATCAAGTTACATTTGCCTATAGTACTAATCTAAATACATTAAATTTATATAGAGAGCACCATACAGACTGAATTTTCTTGATAGCAGTTCTTTCAAACTTCAGATATGCTGGTGAGTTACTGGTCTGAGTCTTCAAGCATTATGAATTTAGAAAAGCTTTGACCTGTTAAAAGAAATATACTTAAATGCTTCAGAAGTCTTAAACTGTTGCTTCTATTGCAAGCAGCCTGTAGCTAACAGCATTGCTGTAAAATGGTTGGTAAACACAGTCCCCATACTCTAAGTAGGGCTGAATCTTGGTCTTGTATTTCTTCACTCAATCAGGTAGTGTCTTGGCTGCATTCCTGCCCAGAAACACGTGAGAGAAAAAACTGCATGCACAAAGGGTTGGCTGGTGCCATTCTACATGTGTATTGCTTTTATAAAATAGCAGCAGCAGCAGCAGCATTGCTGCCATTTTGGAAAAGGACTGTTCTGTGTATTCACAGTAGCCATTTTGCACATACATGCAGACTGGCTGCCCTTTTTCCCAAGATGGCAGAAATACTATTTGCACCATTTTGGAAAAGAGCTGCTCATATGTAGAATAATAATGGCCTAGTGGCCATTTTGTGCATGCACAGTAATTTTGGGGAAGCTTTTTGCAAGAAACTTTGTACTGGACTAGAATCTCAATAAGACCAGTCTCCAACATGAAATCTTGTGAGATCTCACAAAAACAAGGCCTTTTCATTCAGCCCTAATCTTAAGGCATGCTTTTTGTTTAAGCTTCATTAGGCAGCTGTGCCTTTCAATATCATGAACCAGAACTTGCAATTGGGTATAAAATTTCGAGTCCCTTTCTAGAAAGCAAGATAGCTTTCTGGATGTAGTCTGTACAACTACTTTGGAGCGAGACAAATTAGGTTGTAGGCATGACTAAACTAGCCAATCTGGGTTCTTTCAGTCTTGAGAGAGCATTCAGAATGGACATGTGTCCAATACAAGGGACTGATAACAAACTGCAGTCTGTTTACATTCATTTTCAGTGATGCTTTCACTAGCGCAGTACTTCGGGGATCAGAGCCTGTATCTGGTATCTAAACAGGTGTAAATGGTACAATTGTAGGCAAGGCTTAAGTATAGGTGGAAGCACAAGGTAACAACGAGCAAAAGTCTAGATTATAAAAAAAGGCCATGGCACTCCAGATGCCTAACCACTTATCAGCTGTATTAGGCATCAAGACTGATGCCCAGTAATAGGAGAACTAGGGACAAAACAGACCGTTTTAGAATGTGTTGGCTTCAGATGGCCATAAGATAGAGACAGAAAGGAGGGGTTCCCACTCAATAAGGAATTTTGTATTCCACATTTTATATATACCTTGCAAGGGCATATTGTGGATCATGTAGAATGGCTAAAAAGATCAGTAATGTGGTGAACAAAAACAAATTGTTTGAGCTATAAAAGTAGTTTCCAATGCAGATTAGCAATACTGGCAACTGGTGCATCTTGATATAGATTTTTATTGATATATACACTTAGCTTTCTTGCAGAAACCTGCTGCAAGAGAAGTAAAGACTTGTACTGGCATATTTTGGATGCTTATCTTCTGCTTAGATTCAAAATCTAAAATCTGCTTAAACTTGCTAGCTCTCCAAGTGATGCTTACCTAGAGATGTAAAATTTCCAGAAACTTTGAAGCCTTGGAAAAAACAGGTTTTTCCATGGTTTTTTTTTAAAACAGAAATTTTGGGGAACACTGAAATATGCAAAACTTATTTTCTTTATTATTTTCTAGATTTTTACCCCACCCCTCCTCAGAACAGCTTGGGGTGGCTCACTTTGCTACCTTAAGAACATAAAATGTATTGTGTATAACTGTTTGCTCATTAAATTATCATGTTTGGTATATTAAATTTAAAAGTATAGTTTATTCAAACTGACAAATTTACTAATTTTTAGTTTAAAATGTGTTTAATTTTTGTTACAAATGGAGCTACAAGCTGCTGAGCTCTAGCATCTTAGGTTTTGCCAGTATATGAGAAGACTTACTTAGTAAGACTGACTTAGAAGACATTTTTGGGGGAGTAAAAGATAGCAATACAAGAAAACCTTGTCTTATTTATTCATCATTTAAAAAAAATTCATGGTTTATTTTTTCCAAACTTTCTAATTTTTCTGAAAAAAACCCAGCCTCTGAAAAACCATTTCCCCCTGAATTTTTCCATTTTTTACCCCGGGCCTTCACATCTCTGCTTACCTTATCCAATAGGTATTCTTGCTTGATTTCATCATTTTTGAAGTCTTCATTCACATCCAAAACCAAAATTGGTATATCTTTAAGGTTGTCAAAATCGACCCTGTAAGGAGCAGGAAATTCTGAAAATAAGAGTGCTTCCACTTCTGGTATTTACACTTTTGCAAGTGAGTTGTTGGACAAATAAGCAATATGTCATAAAACCATTGTATGGAATACTACCTACAGACTAATGTATTCACACAATGCTTCTGCGAGAGGAGTGCAGGCTTCACTCCAGTACTTTGCCCCCCCCCTTTCCAAGGAAGGGGAGCATTGTGTGAATGTGCTCTTGAGTAGGCAGAAGAATGAGCTGCCATGTTCATATCCAAATCCTTAATGCTGAAATTTATAGCTCTAGCAAGGAATAACCTCAACTCTGAGAATTTAAAATACAAATGCAATTGGTGACTTGTTTCAACTACTACCTTTTTAAGCTTCTTGTTCTAAGCCTCTCACATTTTTACCCTGCTCCTCCAACTTGGGGCAGCTTACATTAAGAGCCAATGGCATAAACCTGAGCTAACTGAAAGCCTTCTCATATTTGAAGTCCCTTAATTCATTTCTGTCATAAGGAGACCTTTTGCCTCCAATGCCATACACCTAGATCTTAAACTACTTAAATCTAGATGTGGTCCCTTGCAACATGGGAACAGTATTGTCTACTTTCAACACCTCCAACTGTCAGTTCCTAGGCAAACCCCATAGCCACTGCTCAAGAAGCTTACAACTTAAGAGCAGAAAAATCTAATATGTTGAAGCTTCCTTTTTGTATTAACAGCTTTGCAACTAACATGAATAGTACTTTAACCAAATTAGTCTCTAGAAGTTCTTCCACAGCAACAGACAAGATTATGCGAGGGAGAAGCTTAATGGCACTTAATGGCACAACAGGATTAAGTGATAGGGTAACTTTTGAAAAGTTACCCTATGTTTCAAACATGTAAGCAGTAGATGCATTTCACCTCTAAAACCTAGGGATGTACTTAATAACCAGGGCAACAGTTTAAAATGTGTTGAATCTGCTGATATTCTACATAGAAAAAAATCTCTTCAGCTGCAAAGTAAGTCTCTTGAAGAGATTGTCTATTCTGCAAGAAACATCCAGCAAACATATTTGGCTTGAAATGGGTCAATGTATATCCTGGCAGAAACTTCTGCTAAAGACTAGCATTTCAGCCAGCATTCAAGCCCTTACATTGGTATCTTTCAAGGTTCAGTGGAGCAAAACATGACCCCTGATGGCCTTCATAAAGAATCTTTCCAACAGAAGTTGGTAGGGAATTTGTGCACAAGGGGTTTAAAGAGCTAGCTACTTAACAGATTGCATTTAAACTAGAGTTTACATATTCTGATTTCAGGATATAAGCTAGTCTTGCCTTTATAAGACGAAGTTGCCTGAACAACATCTGATTAACTGAACACTGATGGTAGAAAAGCTATGCAAAAAACATAGGAAAAACTATATTATAACTTGCAGCTGTGTGGGCATAGAGAAAATATAAAACCTGGAAGCCACTGGATAAGCGCACAATTGCTAAGCAGTGAAGTATAACTTTTTCAGTGGTCTCAAAAGAACAGCCACATACTCCTTTTAAAAAAAATAATAATTAAGCTTCGTTAGCTTGTTTGTGCCTACTTCCAAACACATTGCATTATCTTTGCATCCAGATGCTTGAGCACCTACTCCTCCTATAAGAGCAGGCTGTTCATACCTCTTTAGGCCCTTTACTCTTCAAATGAGAGCAAGAAAATTGATGTACAACCCACTCATACTCTGGTGGTAGAAAGTTTACTGCAATGAATGGGGTCTGCTGGGAGGGCATTTTGAAGACTGAAGCCATGAACTCCAAAGGGGACAATGCTAAATAACATGGAGCAACTTGTCTGTCTTGCATGAACAAGCCTTGGGTGCAGTGAACCAGTAAGAAATGGCAAGATTTTTTTTTGGTATGAATTTAGTGTAAAAAGTCACAAGTATACTTGGCAATGAGCTGATAGCCTTAAATTTTATGTCGATTCAAACAATGTGGTCCTCAAAATTGGTAACTGAGCTTGTTTAGCTGCAGCATGCAATTTACCCCAGGACACTTGACTGCAGGATAATTTAACTTGGTCTCATTCTTACACAAATGCAGAAAACACTTAAACCCAAGTTACCCAGCAGTAATTCAGTTGGGGGTAAAATTACTGAAAACCCCATATAACTGCAGATTATCAAGTGTTGTGGAAATATTGGGACAATTACCCCATGGTAATTGTTCATCTGAACAAGCCCTGACTTGTAGCATCCTTCGCTTGCAGTCACTAATATTCCAGTTAATGTATCTTTGGGATTTGTAGCATTAAATGCCTGCCAATATGAGCTGTAACACAGATTCTTACTTCATTGTCCTTTCATGAAGCCAAGCTTCATGTTTGTTATGAAGGTTTTCCAAATACTCCAACTCTATTCCCTGCTCTTCTTCTCTGCCTCTAATCCGTAGCCTTTCCATGCATTTCTGTAAAAGAAAACAAATGCCTCAGCCTTTTGTCATTTGCTGCAGTATCTTAGTGTCTCATAAAACATGACCAAATATGCTGCACTTCAAATACAGGAGAATGTGCAAAACTTAATCTGACAACCAAAAGCACCATTGAATTAATGTAAAGACTTGTTAGTGTTGATGCATTAGAGGTACCAAATTTGCAGCTCTTGCATTTAAACATACATCAGCAGTCCTATGGAAAAACACAATCTTTTGTCTAAATTACAGCACTTAGTGAGTAAACTGATAATTGACAAGTCTGTTGGTTAATATCTTAGGCATTACCCCATTTTGAGAAGGGTAGTTCTCCCTTTCATTCCAGTGGGACTGAAGCTAAAATGGCCACTGTTTCCATTTACCTGTTCCAGAGGTCCTTCTTGCTTTCTGAGCAGGAGGCTCTGGACTCTTAAACAGCATTAACTGGTGACCATCTTAAAGGAACCAGTTACTGGCTTTGAGGAATGTACAGTTTGTTGCATGGGAGGGAATGAAAATGCACTGCTCGAGCACCCAGACAACCTTGGATAGTTCTATGTAGTGACATAACGGCTTGGGTTGGGGAAGGAGTAGCAGGAATCTAATCTGAGATCTGACACAATGTGCCTCAGGCAGCCAGAATCCTACTTGGTTACACGGTATCACTACAAGTAGTCAACCTTTCAGATCTCCATCTTGAACATAAAATGGCTGCAGATCTGCCCTTGACTGAGGTTAGCTGTTCTGTGAATAAACTGAGTTTTCACATGCTCAGATGTTATCCTGACTAAAGCTTTTCCCACCAAAATAGGCATGGAGATACAGCTAGTAACTTCTGTAAAGAGCAAGTTCTGAAATGTCAAATGTTACACCTACTTAGTCAAACTCTCAATTACGGGCTTTTTATTGTCAGACTAGGATACTTGGCAACTGGGCTGTATGTTGCCAAGAATGTAGACTGCTGACATCAGAAGGAATGTTTTATTTGGGTTTGATCTAAAGTGTCACTTGCAGACTCCACTGCTGTCTAAGTGTAATGTTTGTTAAGCTGGGTGTTGTAAAACACTTTTGGTTTTTAGTTCGTATTGCTGTATGGTAGGATAGAATATTTTAATTTTCTGTTTAAAAGCTTGATCATAAAGTCTCTACCTTGCTCCCTGTAACTTCACTTACAATGAAAGTAGTTCAAATAATTAAAACAAGGATACAATCTGAAGCTGTTTAATGCTGGAATTTGCCAATGATATCTTCAGAGTGAAGTGAATGGGGCTTACGTTGGAGCATAGTACTAGTGCTAAACTTTATGAACACAGGTGCCATAAATTCATGTAATGCTACACTGAAACCAGCAGACCTCAAATTTCTTGCTTGCTGCCCAGTCCTGATGTCAACTGAAACATACATTAACATTTTAGCCAATTTGCAAGGAATTAAAGCAAAATAAGCAATTTCATATTGCATATCAAAATACATGCTATTAAATTAGAAACTGAAGCATGATTTTAAATAAGCAAACATACCTCAGGTGTTGTTCTAAGGTAGATCATGCCATCCAACTGTGTGTCTGAATCAAACTGGTTCAGAAGCCATATATGCCAGTCCTGATAAATAGCCCACTCTGTTTCATTGATGTTGCCAGACTCAAAAAGATTGGAAGCAAACACATACCTACAACAATAGATTGATTCTTATAACTGGTCTGAGAAGCTTAGCAAAATTATTCTTGGCAAAACAAACTTTTGCAGATTTGTTGTAGATTAACTGATACTATTAATCCTAATCTGAGAATTTGCCACATACTTAATTCCATTCTCTCAAAACAGATTAAATTGTATCTTTGAGAAATAGCATTCTACTACATATACTCAAAATAGCAAGGCACATAAGGGAAGAAAACCTTTTGCCTTCATTAGAAGGTAGTTGGCCAGGTTTCCAAGCTTATTTTGTGGAGGTGATAATTCAGTTCCATGGAATAGGGCTTCAGAGTTGGAGCTGTGCATAACCTACTATCCTTTGGTGGACTTCTTTGATTGGGATTAGTGATCAAGGGTATATTGATTTAAATAGAAACTGAAGTCAGAAGTAAAATGGTAGTCCCTAACTGCATGTTATACATCGGGGATCTATGCTGAATGCTTATTCAGCATTCTTCATGGAGTTACTGAAAGTTGCACTGTTAGATACAGACAACTTACCTGTCACTGTACACGGATCTCTCAAAAAACTGCACAGGATGTTCTGCTTCATGTAACTTTGCAGATGCTGGCTTTAGCTGTGCTCTAACTCTACTGAAGCAGGCATAAGTCTGAAAAGTGTATGCCCATCTTGTAGGCTTGTCGTACAACATCTGAAGTAGGTTTCCACCGCTCTTTTGAGATGTTGAAAGTTCCTGAGAACAAGATTATAAAATCTGAAAGGAAGCTGAGCAACTTTTAAGGTGGTTTTTTTAAAAAACAAATCCATACTTTTTTACAGGATGACAAACCAAACTAAGGGTCTCTAGCAAAGGTTCCAAAACTGGATTGTGATTCTGATGGTATTTGATATGAATCTATCTGATCACACAGGCAAAAAACTTGAACCAGTTATATCTTCTCCCAACTGTAAGAATTTATACACTGAGTAATGGTGTAGATATTTCATCAGCTTTAGTTGTAGGTTTCTCTGCAGAAATGAGATGTAATTACTCTTTGTGGTAATTTTGTGGCCTACTTGATCCTAAAGTGTTCACAACAGTTCCACTCACTACCCCCCCCCAAAAAAAATGTTACAGGTGTTCAGAGTGCCTGTGTCAAAGCTACATGCCTAATTTCCCTCTTAACTACTATTAATTGTCCTGACAAATTAACTTGAATGCAACTCGTCAGAATTTTTACAGATACACTACTGTTCTGTTGCAGAACTTACCTAGAATGGGAGTTTTTGAAATTAAATTAGGGGTGGAGTCCATGTATCAACACTAACATGGGAGGAGGGTGCAGGAGAGGCTGGTATTGAATGCAATTCTTAAAACTTGAAATGAGACACAACTCATTCATTGTCTGCCTTGCAGCCAGGGACCAGTGTTCAATGTGTTTTCCCCATTGGTAGCAGTGGTGAAAGTGCAGTGATCATGGGTCCCTGCTTTTACAGCCAGTGAAAGGACTAGAGAGAGACAAGTGGTTCAAGTAGGAGCACTGTTCACACTTTCAAAAACCAAATACAAATACTTTTCCCATTTATCCACTGACAGAGAACATCTTCATTTCTCCACCCCTACTGGTAGGCTTACCTCATACTCATTTTCAGCTGTCTGAATATTGCACCACTTGGCAATAGGTTCAGGGATTACTTCCCATTCATCACATTTCTCCAGCATCTGAACAAAGGTGGACTTTCCTGCAGCTGTGGAATAACTGTAAATTAGCCTGTATCACTGAAAACATAGATACTGAGAAGTGTTGTGGTCTGTCTGCAACATGCTATGGGTGTGTGCTGATTAATAGCTTAATTTGGGACACTACGTTAGCTTCCCTATGGATAGTTTGTCATACAGCATTTTTGCTTTTGGAGAATGTTACCCTATTGTTGCTTGTGACTTTTTCCTGTAATTGCCTGGACATCTCAGGTGTGCACAATCATGTAATAAAGGTAAACTAGCCTGGGGTAGAGGTTTTCTGTGAAGATGGCCTTGATATAAATGGAAGCTGGCTTATCTACTAAACATTTGCTCAAACAGTATGAAAATTAGAAAACTGATAGAAATTGCATTGAAAAGTGAGACTTGCAGTAGGGTCTGTTCAGTGATACCTAATGTTAACTGGCAATTGCTGTAAGAGCCTGAAGCTGAGGGAAGTGGTGCTTATCTGTTGCTGTACTTCATTGCAACCAAATGTGGAGAGGCTAGTATATTTGGGGTTTTTTGGCGTGCGGACAAACTTAATCACAACCTGCCTTAAGTTTTGTGTCCAAGTTGAAGAATTAAATCCTTGACTACTCTAAAGCAGGGACCGTGTCTATTTTATTACTTTGTAAAGTGCCAGGTACACTGCTGGCGCTATATAAATGTTTGTTATTAATAATAATAATAAAGCAGTCAAGCTGCATTTCAGAAACCATGGCCAAGGGGGAGATTCAGTACACTTGGGTTTAAGAACGGCAGTGGCAAGGGATCACTTTCTGCATTGGCCAGTTTTACTGTACTGGAAACGATCTGTCTAGACAATAGCATGTCTACATAACTTTTCAGTTTAACTCGTTAAAGTTAAACAAAGCTAGCAGAGAGATGCTTGGAAAAGGCTAAAGGAGCTGGTTTCTTGGCAGCGTTTGTGCTAGTAGTTTCGAGATGAGTCCCCTCCCATCCCGGCGCTCTGCGCTTAACGTCTATCGCATTTCTCCCCGCCCTCTTACCCTCAGCTCCAGTTTTGGCGCCAATTCCTTTTTAACACAGGAGTGCGCGCTTCTTGGGGGGGGGGGGAGGAGAGGAAATCCTGGGATTCCCCACCCCAGGGCAAGGGTGTCGCACGAGGGGAACGAACGCTCGCGTATAGGCGCTGTCCCTCAGCTGGGGGTACAAGGAAGTGCAAGTCCCCCTGCTGCACAACTCCCGGTAGAGGAAGGAAGCCCGACCGCTCACCGATATTCCCCTCGATAGAAACTTTCTTCAGGCGCTTCTGGAAGCTGCGGTTCAGGGAGTCAGTAGGGCTGAGGCACAGGCGTTTGGCGGGAGGGGACATGGCACCGGCACCCAGAGAACGCGCTCCGCACGGAAGGATCGTGGAGCCTGAGGCAGCTCCGCGCCTTCAGCCGAGCCACGCCTCTTTCCAGCCAATCGGCAGACAGATTTCTTGCCCTCCCCCGAAGAAGGCTAGGTCTTTCTGCTCCGGATGCCGCTTCCCCCTCCCAGCTGCGGGTTCCCGCTCCTGCGCTCAGCTGCTTCCTTTGCTTGCCACGATCCTTCCCTTCCAGCTTGCCCCGGGCATTCGCAGTCTGTAGTGCCTGGCTTCTCTGTATCTGCCTTTCCCTCCACCTCCCTTAACTCGGTTTCCCTGCCAGGCCTCCCATTATGTCCAGAGGAGCCCTTGTACATTACACTTCCTCCACTTGAATACTAGGTTTTGATCTGTAAAGTATTGTTCTGATTCAAGCCTCATTCATTGCAATGTCCTTGCAAAGAGAGAACCTCCTGAACTTCCCTACTAGGCTGGTGAAAGGCTGACTTCATTGGAGTCAGTAGGATTCTAACATTTAACTTTGGTAGAAAGGATTTCAACCTTCAAAGTAAATATTCTGCAAGAAGATGAGGATATAGTCTTTTTTAAAGACAGGCAGCAAGTCCTTGTCTCTGGTGCAAGGAGAGAAGGGAATTCTTAGCACCAGTGTCTAAGCACCAGCATCTGTTAACCTCAACAGATTTGTACTGGTGCAAAATAACTGGAAAACTGCTTGTGGGCACCAGTCTTAAAGTCAGAGTAATCCTGTTAAAATGGCCTTTGGTGATTCTATTGTTGGTGGGACTGCTCATTCAATAAGACACAAAGCCTCACTAATTCCAATGGGGCTGGTGCAGAGTTTTGAGGCTTGGGGCCAGAATTAAAACTCAGAGGTGTGAACAACCCTCATAGATTTTTAATAGAACACTAAATGGCTGCAATCATCCACCATTAAAGTCAATGGTAGCTGAGTCATTCAATGGTGAATAGCTGTTGACAATTTTGGGGGTGTAATCCTGTGCCCTCTGAAGTCAGTGGCACAGTACTAATTTACTAAAGTGGTATGTGATTAGGACCTTTTAATTTACAGGTTTTATTGCTTGACCTAAAAATCAGTTAGGCTTTGTATATGTTAGTGAAAGCTGGTTATTTGATTCACCACAAGGGCTATCATATGGGGCAGGGGGGCCCCGGGGACTAGCTGGGTGCAAGCATTTTTACAGGGCTAGAAGTGCTTTGACTACAGATGCCTAAACATAACTGTTATAACTGAAACCTCTCAATTGCAGAGCGAGGAGCTCAGTTCTGTCATTGACTTCAGTAGGTGGAGGATCTGCGCTCTTAGTAACTGCTAGTCTAGTCCTCTTCAGACCTAGATATAAACTGGTTTATGTTGGTGGTAAAGATTATATTGTAAATAAATAGTGGAAATTACTTCTCATGATTCTTACTAACATTGTTTCTGGAACTATACATTTGCTGGGATGTTGACTTTAGGAACTTGGTCTATATATAAGCACCTAGAGCATGAGTTGCTTGTTCTGTAACTTGTAGAAATGAGTTCAGGTGGTGTGTGTGATCTTGGGAAATAGCTTCAAAATGTTACTGATCTGCTTAAGTGTTTTTGTTTAAAAAAACCAAAGGATGTTTAGTAATATGAAAAGAACGAGTTCCCACCACTTATCCCATAAGTACTTAAGGTCCCAAGTTCTACACACTGGTACTGGCTTGTGCCTTTGGCATAACAGCTTTTTGTTGCTTTAGAGGTTTGATCCTGCTTCGTGGATCAGGATCTAATTTTTTGTGGCAGGGTAGCTTTCAGAAACCGGGGAAATTGAATAGTGAAGTGCCTGGCTGGGCTGCTTTATGGTGCAGTTTGTAGTTCTAGAAAGGCATGAATGGGTTCAGCCGTGTGCTACTACCATACAAGCCCCAAATATTGGTTCTGTCTGCTCACGCTGGAGAGCGTGCACTTGCCCAGGCGAGATAACGTGTCCAAATACCCAAGTGAGGTCCTGGGCTTTGTTCAACGGAGAGGAAAGGGATAGTTAGATGCGTGTGCAAAAAATCGTCCGTGTGAACGGATAGGCAACTGCGCATGTCCAGAGTTGTGGCCGAGGAAGAGGCCTGGGGGGGGCGAGGGGGAGGGGGAGGGAGAGGCTAGAGGGCATACGTAGATTCCACACGAGGCGGGTGGGGGAAGGGCAGGGCTGGAATAGCGCATGCGCAGTATGTCCCCCTCTGTATGCGCTTGCGTTCCTCATTCCTTTCTCCACCACGCCGCAGCAGAAGCAGTTGAGCGGCGCGAACTGCTCTTCCACCGTGGCCGTTAGCCCTCGCTACGCTCATCGGGATCCCGATATCCCCGGTAGGAGGCGACTTGCTGCGCGGCAGACAGCTTAAGTGAGGCGCGACGGCGGCCTGTACTCTTTGTGAGGAGGCGGCGACGGCGGCAGCAGGGCCCGGCCTAGCGGAAGCCTCGGCCGCCATTTCCTAGCGCGCCTCGCTAGTCTCTTTCGGCCCCAGCGGCCTGGGCAGCGCTAAGCCATCTCCGGCAAGGGACGCAGCCAGCGCGGGACGTAGCTCACCATGTGTACGTGCGGGGAGGGTGGATTGACTGCGGGGGTGGGGGACTCGGAACCGGGACCGCCAGCCGGCCGGAGTAATAGTCTTCAATGGGACTACTCCGGAGAAAATGGTCGCAGCCCTGGCCGACGGGGAAGCCGGCAGAGCGGGGAGGAGGCTGGGTGTCTGCCCTGCATTTAATCAATGGTGCCTCTGTCCCGTAGCTACGGAAGGCGAATCGGAGCCAACGCTCGCTTCCAGCATGATGCTTAATACCGAGGCCGTGGAAGGCTGCGTGGTGAAGGTGCGAGGCCTGCCCTGGTCCTGCTCCGCGGAGGAAGTGCAGAGATTCTTCTCCGGTAAGTGATGGGAATGGAGGGCTGCTTCCCCTGGGAGAGAGGCTGCACCTTCCTGGTGGCTGCAGACTCTAGTGCTCCATGGCACATTTCTTGCCATTGCTTACATCTTTTGAAAACAGGTGCCCCTGAAGTCCATACTAGATGGGTTATAGTGTTCCATCTTTGAACTTGGAGAAAGGCAGGTATCGCAACTTGTGGCTAACCTGGAAAAAATTAGGTTTCCTAAATGATACTAAAAGTACTAAGATTCCAGAAGTGACCCCTTGTTTTTTCAAGGATTTATGGAGACTTTTAATATAAAACTTACTCATTGGTGTTGAGTTAATATTAAAAGTTTTATACCCTGCTCCTCCTGCCACAGGCAGCTTGGAGTGGCTAATATGGTAGTAACAAGAAATGCAGCTTGGATTAAAAAAGCTTTCAAGAGTGCAGCTTCTTAAAATAAGCCTTTGACTTTAAGCATCAACTTAGTTAATGTGTTTAATTAAATAGTTATAAGCCATTAAATTCTGTCTGTAATCAAAATTAAAGTTTTAATGCCAAAATGTGAGGAAAATAACATACTGAAACCTGAAAATGCTTCATGGAAACTTCCTCAACCATTTGCTGGTAAGGGAAAGCAGGAAACTTTCAGTCTTGACTAGCTTTGCCTTGTCATTCTAACTTGTTTCAGTATTATCTCCACAGACCATTGCTTTATCCATCTTGAAGGGGTGTAGTCTGGAATTTACCCTGATTAGTAACTGAAATTTGTCCTGACTACTCCTGGAGTAGTGAAGTCTGCTGGCAGGAAAGCTTGCATTTTTCTTTTCCTTCCTGGATTTCAGCTGTAGTGTAAAAATCAAATGAACTTAACATGGTACCTCTTGCAATTAAACCTACCAAGGCAGCCTAGGGCTAAAGAAATTAAGCTAGCCATTACAGGCACATGAATGATGAATTCTTGGTGTCTAGTAAGCAAAACTGTTCTGGCTTTCTCTCTCAGAATGTAAAATTCTAAATGGAGCTTCAGGTATCCGTTTCATCTACACCAGAGAAGGCAGACCAAGTGGAGAAGCATTTGTTGAACTGGAAACGGAAGATGATGTGAAACTGGGACTGAAAAAAGACAGAGAAACAATGGGACACAGATACGTTGAAGGTTTGACTTAAATTGGCATAGTAATTGACCTAAGTGTGTTTGTAACGTGGGGGTGTTTGGATGCATGCAGGTTTCTCTGTGAATTTAGGTACTATACTAGTTGACTAGCTTGTCAAATGGCAGATGACTTGGTTAAGTCGTGTTCCAGAATTCATTAATTCTAAGTGCCTCTTGCAGTCTTCAAGTCAAACAACGTTGAAATGGATTGGGTTCTGAAGCATACTGGTCCTAACAGCCCGGATACAGCTAATGATGGTTTTGTACGTCTCAGAGGACTTCCATTTGGCTGTAGCAAGGAAGAAATTGTTCAGTTTTTTTCAGGTATGTGAGGTATAAGTACTAGCTGTAGCACTGGTCATTGCTAGAATTGTTGTAGCAATTGAATTGCCCACTGACAACTTCAGAAGTGCAGACAGTATTGGTGTTGAGACTGTTAATCTTGTAAATGTTTTACATGGCACGTTCTTTTATAAGTGGCTTTTGCTTTGCATTTGGATAACATGGGAACTTCTCTTACGTAAATTATTCAAGCGTAACTGCTCATGCATCATAAACCAGGTTGGATGACTTTGATTTTTAATTGTAACTTTTAAAAGTAGTTCTCTAAAACAAATTGGAAGACCAATTCCATATGCACACTTTACATTCTGCTCAGTCAAATACTTTAAAGTTACTGGGTTCAGAATGGGTGGTGGCAAATGTTCTTTACCAGTCCAATTCCATTTCTTTTAGAATCAAATACTATTTTGAGTACAGAACAATTTTGTTGACCAAGTTTACTCTTAACTTCTAGGCCTTAAGACTGACTTTTGTCTTAGCTTGTCTTTAGTCTTTAGTTCTTGCTCTTTTGTATCAAATGTTGACATCTGCATTTTTAAAGTCTTTTGGAACTGGAATGGTATTACAAATGCATAGGAATCATGAAAACTAAACTACCAGTGTGTTAGACAAAATTCTTTTTAAGAACTCCTATTCAACATAGACATTCACAGTATTCATTATAGAACTGATCTAGTAAGTTTTTGAATAAACTGTTGTAAGAACAGCAAGGTACTTAATACTTGTTAAATACACTGGAAATAGGCTCAAATAAAATGAGTTTTTGTATTTTAAAGCAATTGTCTTACACAGTCTACTCCAAAATACAAACAGCTTGATTTGATGCCTTGTATTTTAGTGATTGAGGAACTTATGAGAAGTGTTAAACAATTGTATACATTCCTAACATGAAAATGTCACTTGGTTCCAAAATGAACATTTATGGAATAGCTTTTAATTTCCTTACTAAAGCAGTGACTTAAAATTCATCTAATACAGATGTTAGAGACTTAGAAGCTTATTTTGTCTTAAGTGAATCTGTTAATTGGTGTGTAGAACTGATCTTATTTTACTGTTTTAAAAGTTCAACAAACTTGATGAAATAGTACTTTGCTGGAAATGTTTAATGTCGAGTCTTAACACATCCTGCATCAAGTGAACACTGAGTTGGCTGTTACTACGAGAGCTTTTTCTCTGTAAAAGCAGGATGGGTTAAGAATGTGAACTGAATGGTATGTGATCATGGATTTTTCTCATGTTGACATGTTTTCTGCTAGAGTATTCATTTAGAACCAACATACCGTTCACTTAAATATTATTCTGGTGTTTTTTAAAGCTATAAGAAAATCATGACTGGGCTTGTGATGTTAATATTGCCCCCTACTGGGGTTATTTGTCCTTGGGTTGAAGGGTTGGAAATCGTGCCAAATGGGATAACATTGCCGGTGGACTTCCAGGGGAGGAGTACGGGGGAGGCCTTCGTGCAGTTTGCTTCACAGGAAATAGCTGAAAAGGCTCTAAAGAAACACAAGGAAAGAATAGGGCACAGGTGGGGATGGATGGTTGGTTGGATATGTCACTTTTCTTATGGTAAACTGCAATTAAATCCATATTCTCTCTTCTTAAATACCAATTTCCCAAATGATTAAGCTGTTAGTGATTTTTCAAACTTGGTACCAAATAATAACATTTAGCTCTTACACACGTAGCATAAATTTTCAGGAAATGTTTGCCTCTTAGTTTGACTGCCCCTATCTTCCCCGCCTTCAATTACCATCTAGTAAAAACCTGTTTGTTCTAAATTGCATAATGGCTAACTTGAAACAAAGTTGAGAGACTATGGCTTTAAACTTCTATCACCAATTATACCTCTAGCTGTAAAGACCTAGTATCTTATTACCATAAGAAAAGGTGATTTCTAAACTTGTTTTATAAATTTGAAATGTAACAATTTCCTTATATGTAATCCTCAATGTAATAAGCATAGCTTTCAAGAAATTGTCACAAAGGGTTTCTCTATTTTACTTGTGACTATTTTTCATTGAAGCATGCACTCTTGCCTATGCTGAATTACCATGTTAAAGCATAGGATGGGTTACCTAACACCTGCAAACCTTTCTTGTAGTAGTTTGATGGGTTAAAATTTTGGTGGAGACTAGCTTTTTAACCTACTACATTGTCATGTGACCAAAACACATGAAAGTGCTGTTGAGTGGACCTGGCTACCTCCAGATTTTTCTGACTTGTGCAAAATTCAACTCTGCTCCCCTGACCCTTAAGGTTTGGAATACTGTGAAGTATGAGGAGCCAATAAACCCTTCACTAATGGCAATTCTTGAAAATGTAATACTGAAAGTAAAGTAGTCTTGGAGTAGAATCTGTCATTGCATAATACAAAGAAATCTGGCTTAAAACTGCCAGTTCCAAGGCTATGGTTTAGAATGTCTTTAATTTTGCCTGCTGATTTGATGATGATCAAGGAATAAAAGACTCTTTCTACATGGAAAAACATTTTAGGTACATTGAGATCTTCAAGAGCAGTCGAGCAGAAGTACGCACTCATTATGACCCACCCCGCAAACTAATGGCCATGCAGAGGCCGGGTCCTTATGACCGGCCAGGTGTTGGAAGGGGATATAACAGTCTAGGCAGAGGAAGTGGCTTTGAAAGAATGAGACGTGGCGCATATGGTGGAGGTATGTATTCAAGACATGCGCTTGTGGTTTGTAAAGAGGCCTCCGGGAAGGGTGTCGTATAAATTTAAATAAGCACTTGTGTTGCGGTGTCGAGACCCTTCTTACATTTTGCAGTGATGCTTGACTTCTATCCACTGCAAGGTTTAACAATAGATACTCTAACTTTATTTTGCAGGCTATGGAGGTTACGATGATTACAACGGATATAATGATGGATATGGCTTTGGTTCTGATAGATTTGGAAGAGGTAAGAATTATTGAATAGAAATAATAGCTAACTGTGTATACATCTGAAAGATTTAGAATGGTCTCTTCTCTCTGCAGGAATGTCTGACCATAGATACGGAGATGGATCTTCCACTTTCCAAAGCACAACAGGCCACTGTGTGCACATGAGAGGATTACCTTACAGAGCTACAGAGAATGACATTTACAATGTAAGTACCTTGAAAGAAGCAGTTGCCTTTAGATATTCCTTGATCCATCTTAATTGAAAATACATTCTTTGTATGGAACACGTTCTATAAAAGGGAGTTGTGCATGGTGGTGACTCATTCTTTCTGATGCTTTTCTACCTAGTTCTTCTCTCCTTTAAATCCTGTGAGAGTACACATTGAAATTGGACCAGATGGCAGAGTTACTGGAGAGGCAGATGTTGAATTTGCTACTCATGAGGATGCTGTGGCTGCTATGTCCAAAGATAAAGCAAATATGCGTAAGTTTATTTATTTATATCCCACCCCTCCTGCCCTCAGGGCAGCCTGGGGCAGCAAACAACATTCAATAAAAACAATATAAACATTTTTAAAAACACAATTTTAAATTGCTAAAAGTTGTGGTGTTCCTGCAGTTGTAGACAATATTCTGACTGGTTTACATATATTGAACTTGATGATCCTCCTCGGTGGTGGTTGTAAAAAAACAAAACAAAAAACAGTTGCTAATACTTTACAGTATCCAAAGTGGCATACAGCTTGTTCAAAGTCTTACTTTAGTAATACTAATTGGAGTTGGCCAGACTTACCTTCTATTGCATCAAGAGAATTGTAAGCTTCCTGTAGAAGCTCTGAAAGTAATTGATACCTCTACTGTTCAGTATGCACTTCAGTAGTCTGAAACACTCTCTTCTCTTTTAGAACACAGATATGTAGAGCTCTTCCTGAATTCTACAGCAGGAGGAAGTGGTGGTGCATACGGCAGCCAAATGATGGGAGCAATGGGTATGTGTAAACAATTCTAATTGTAACTTTAAAATGTTCATCCTTAACAAAGCTGGCTGATGTTATACAGCCCCTACTTATTCTGTCTGGCCTAAAAACTGAAATTCATCATTCTGTCTTAATCACACAGTCAAGGAAACAGAAGGAGTAGTTCAAGATTGGAACACTAGTACATTGGCAGGTATATACCTTCAACAATTAGGATGTTAAGTATATTCTGCTGAATGAGATGAATGGCTTTTGGGGATGCATGGTGTACACAGAAGGGATGCCAGATACCACTCTATTTTCAGACCACAATAGTCCCCTGAGCATGCATTGGCAGTTAAGCTATACTCTAGTGTCTTCAAGAGTCTTGCCTTTCAATATATCCAATATCCTCTTTTTAGGAGTTTGCAAAACTGCCAAACTAACTTACTACTATTTTCAGTTGAAATTTTAAGTGCCACGGTGGGTGAAAACCGACATGACGCTAACCACCCGTGGTGGTTATTTATGCATGTTGCAGGGCTGTATTGGTGCCCTATGCAGTCCTGAAACATGCATAAATGACCACCAAGGGTGGTTAGGGTCATGTCTGTTTTCACCTTGAGGTAACAAACCTATGCTTTGCTTTTGGCTTTCAAAACTGCAGTTAACCCCCCTGCAAAGTAGATACCCTTCTTAAGTCTGGCTTTACAACAATATAGTGGCATGGCTTTTGAATTGTGTGGTGTGTATGGATGTTGCTTATATAGCATATTGATTGCAGAATGGAACTTGGATTTTGTACTTTTTTAATGCCTTTTTTTTATGCCTTAAGTTTTTAAAAAGCAAACTTCACATTTCACAACTGCAAATAAGTTTTGCAGAGATACTGTTCAAAGGTGGCTTGAAGTAGTTTTCATTGCTAGTAGCTGTTACTAAGCAGATTTTTTACACTTATGCATGAGAAGTATGCAAGTCTAGAGCAGGAACAAACAATTCCTCTTCCCTGGAGGGCTGAAATTCTATTGTGGCCCCTGGCAAACTTTGCCCCCATGTAGATGCTGTTAACTACCTAGAGTTTGAGGGCTCATTTTTGTAAAGGAGTGCAAAGACTTATCATGCAAAGCTATTTGACCTTAAAGGAAACCCATGTTAAGCAAAACTGCTTGTAGTAAAAGCTGTGCAGGGACACTTAACAAATGAATTGCATGCTTTTTGAGGGGAAGTTGTAAGCTTAATTCTGTAGCCCCATGCTTAATATTTTGCTAGCTTCTCTAAGAGAATCCCAAGCCTAAAAGCATGCCTTCCAATTGTAGAGTACACTGCTTTCAGAGGCATGTGTTTCTCCCCCTCTAACTAGATTTTAAAATGCCACTAGAAACTAAATTTGTGGCTGGAGGCAGCTTACTCTGCAAATACATTCAGGCAGACTTCTTTTTTCTACTTAGAAGGCAGGTATATTGGCAGCACAAGGTTCAAAAGCTTGGCAGGATATATTTATTTTTTTAGGTAGAGTGTAGGCTTTTGATGGCTAGATATTTGGCAGTGAAGGTGTTAACATGCATACCCTTAAATTGAAAGGAAGCCAATCCAGTTATGGTGGTCCAGCTAACCAGCAGTTGAGTGGGGGTTATGGAGGAGGCTATGGTGGTCAAAGCAGCATGAGTGGATATGGTAAGATGTTTTTATTAGTCTTAAGTGGGTGTCTGAAAGAGCTGGCCTAAGGTTCCATTTTGTAGCTGAAAGGACCAGTATAGGCTGTTGGACAGCATTGCAAAAACTTCCAAACATGTTGCTTTAGTTTGTCAAACTTCTTGTTGTTGGAAGTTCACACACATCAGGCAAATGAAAGAATAAGGGAATAGACAAGAATAGTGCAGTTAAACAGCAAAGAATCTGTTTGATGGTTGAAATCAGAGGTGTGGGTTGTTTCTGATCTCTTGCAGGCTTAATTAAATGCAGTGTTACTGGGATTGGGTTAGTATAAATATAGTGATCAGAATTCAGTTGTCAGTTATGGAAGAAGAATGCCAGCAAGGTCTGCAGTAGAGGGAGGGCTAAAATAAGTACATGAATTCACTATTGGACAAACTCACTAATCTGGGAAACTGGTTTGCAGCTGGCTTAAATAGCAATTTATAACTTGTATTTAAATAGCAGGAAGTTTGTCTTAATAGTTTCAGGAGTCTTAAGAAGACACAAGTAAGGGTTAATTTTGGGAGGTACACTCTCATGCATAGTGTCTTGGAACAGTAAGCTGGAACACTAATGAATGTTTATCTGATATTTTTTCAAGGTAACCAGAGCGCAATGAACAGCAGCTACTATAGTAGTGGAAACCGTGCATCCATGGGAGTGAATGGAATGGGTGGAATGTCGAACATGTCCAATATGAGTGGTGGCTGGGGAATGTAACAGATCACTGACTTTTGGTCAGCTCTTTTTTTAAAAAAAAAATAAGTTTAACAGTTTTGCAATACAAGCTTGTGATTCATGCTTTACTTGTAAGTGAAATCAGGATTGTTATTTTAAACCTTCAGGTTCAGTATTTTTGAACATACAAAAACATTCATTTAGGATGTAATAACAGAGCTGAGTAAAGAGATTACTGTTAAACAATTTTCAGCTTTTTCTCCAGTTTTGTTGTAGGAGTGTATTTAAGCAGTAAGCGTATTTAGGTTAAAACTGTTCAATTATGTTAAATGTTGCTCTTATACCATATTCCATCAAACACTGTTCAGCGCATGTTGAGAAACATGCTTTTTTGTAAAAAAATAAATAAAAAAATTATAGGAGCTGTGTCTGCAATTCATAGTGAACATTTGGCATGTTAGTTCTAGTTTTTCTTTTAATATCCTGTAAGGCACGTTTAAGCTTTTTTTTTTTTTTTTTAAGTTAATGGGGAAATGTGTTGAGATGCAATACAGCTACTCTAGGATTTTTGGTCTTGGTGTTCGTATGCAATCTGAGGCCTTGATTTAATCTTTCATTGTATTGTGATTTCCTTTTTAGTTGTATTGCGCTAAGTGAAACTTGTTAAATAAATCTTCCTTTTAAAAACTGGCATTTCTTTTTTTTTTTCTAAACCTAATTAAATCTAGCATATTGTCTGGTCGATACAAAAGCCTCTAACTTCACAACTCTGGGATAAGAACTTGGTGTTCTCTAGTACCTGCAGTATCTGCCACACTTCCCACTTGTCCCATTCTTTGGGCAGGAATTAGCTAAAATCCACAATAAGCCCCATAAAGAGCCCTCGCAATCGAGCTGTATTGAATCAAAATTTTAAATGGGTGCAAGAATGCAAATTCCCCTTTTTGGGGATGGAGTAGAAATGACAGAGGCCGGCTCGGGCTCCTCCGCCAGGACTCGAGTGAAATCTGGAAAAGTAAAGTGCGCTCTCCAGTCTAAATCATGCATGCTTAACGCTTCTCACCAATTTCAGAGGGTTGGTTCATATGGCCATATGGGTAATCCACACTTCTCCAAGGGCTAGGCAGTCTTCAAAGCAATGTTGAGGGCTCCTCATGCCACTAGCCAGAGGTGAGCAGTTGGTTACAAGCCCCACCCAGGTTTCTCTGGTTGTCTAAGCACAACTTGGCCACAGTAGCAGCCTTTAACGTGTCTGTCCCCTGATCTTCTGTTTCTCTGCTTTAGCATTTCTCATCTGTCCTTGCTGTTCAGTTGTGTTAAGCTTCCAACACACCACAGAAGACATTCTCCAAATGCAAGGGGCATCTCAATGGCATAGCTGTTCCCTTCTTGTTTTGGGCAAGGCACCTTCTGGATGTGTGATGAAATAACCTTCATAAGTATCATACTTGCAACCCACTGTGTGCTATTCTGGGAGCTCATGAATGGAGAGTCTCTGCTATGTTACTCCCCAGGGCCTATACTAGACTCAAAGGGGTTTGGGTGGGTGGGCTAATCTCAACATTAGTCTGCTCCAGAACTAGATGTACCAGTACTGAAACAGTTGACCCCAAGGATGTCAAACCTGATGTATGGGCTAAGAAAAAATTGGGTGTTGAAGCCTTTAGCTTAGATCATGGATGGGCTCTGGCCTCCTAAAGGTTTCTTTCTACATAAACATTCATAATCTCTCTTCCAGCTCTGCCTACTATGAAATACTAGGCTTTTGCTTGTCCTTGGGTCTTTCCATCCCTCTTTCAATTTTGGCCTGGAGAATGGGTGTGGAGCTCTTATCTGATCTAAGCTTTTATCTATAGGCAACCAGTTTAGTTAAACCTTTCTAATGTGCCAACAAAGGAAAATCTGCTAAATGGCATGGCTCTTCCCTTTTTAAAAGATTGGACACAACCCCATTTGTACATGTCTCTAGGGCAGAGCACTTCTAGAGGCACCTATCGAATAAAGTGGAGTTACCCTGCAATGCCAGTTACCATGTTGCATTATAATACAGATTGTAAAGAATTTAGCTGGGCAAAGGGAACTTGAAATCTGGTTTTGTCATAATTCCTTAGTATTCTAGGATAGAAAACTACACAACTTGCTACAAGCCTTAATGTGGTCCTTGCTTGCAAAGGGGTTGTAAATGTCAAAACAGCTAACTGCCCTTTATTCTGGAGTGACAGTAATAACTAGGTGTGTGCAAAAGGCACAAGCTTCCCAAAACCATTTCCCAGGCTTTTTTGTGTGTAAGACCCATTTTTGTGTGTTCCCAGTATATCTGCAAAATAGCTGCTGAGAAGGTTCTGCACAGGCTACTGCTGCCATTTTGGAAAAGCATGTGCAGAATGGCTCTGGTGGCCATTTTGTGCACACTTTATTTTCATAGCTGTCTTGACACATACATGAAATCAACAAATGTTCATTTGTTGCACTTTACAGAAACACATGCAGCTCTATCTGTGTTGGTAATAAAACAAAATTGCTAACCCCTAGTAATAACTTTGCATGTAGTTGTTACAGCTCCAAACACATGATGTAAATACTTGGTTCTGGATTTATCTATCACCTGAGTACATTCTAAACACACTACTCTGGGTTAAACTAGTGTGTAGAAAAGCACATTGGAATAATTGTCTTCTGTAAACAAGACAGTTGCACCTCTTGTGAGCAGGGGTGGATGGAGGCTTTATTAATCCATAAGTTTGAACATGCAAGTTAAGACAGCTACTACCTGCTCACCTTTGATTTACAGTAACCCACTTTACATATGTGAAAACAGTGAGGGTACAGTGGAGTCTAAAAGCACTTGCCCTTGCTTTGAAACCGGTTAAACTACAGTAGTTAATTGGGATTAATAGGATTTTCTGCTAATAAACATGACTTGTCCAGGTGCAAACTTAGTCCTTGCATTAAGTTGAAGTCAACCGTGGTCAAGAACACTGAATTGAAAGGGGTTAATGTGTACATATCAACATGTGTTCCAATTACTGTTCCTAAGCCCCAGTCACATGTATGCTGGCAGAATGGAACCATGTAATTTGATTTGGTTGTGACTCCATTTTGAGGTGTAATTCTGTGTTCTCAGACTAAAAAAACAACCCCAAACCCATGCCAAATAGTCACTTGGTTTGTGACCTTACTTAAATTCCCAATACACAGCTTTGAGAACAGTGCGCTGTCATTTAGTAAGCATTGGCAACTGCTTCAAGCCCTCATATTTACACACATGGTAGCACAAGCAACATATGTGGATTTAACTGAACAAAGATCAGTACAAGTTTGCTGGAAACATTTTTCTACTTTCATTGCTATAGGGGCAAGCCAGCACACAGGCCATGTGCAAATGCAACCTTAACAGGTCAGCCAGCAATGTTCTTGGAAGAGGTACATCTTAAGATCTTGTAAATATAATTCACCTGTCCTGGCTACTGAATGAACCTTTGAACCATCAGCCAAGATTGCAGTCCTGAACTCCTGCCCCCCCCCCCTTCCATAGGCTATATGTCTTAAAGTCCAATTGAATGTTTACAATTAACTGACTACTGATTAAATGAATGAAGTAAAGCACCTAAGATTGTTGTTTCAGCCCTATTTTACACTGAGAACCCTGGAGTTCACCTGCACTAAATCCAGTAGTTGGGTAATAAATCCTGCCATGTTCACACCTGATGAGGCAGCACTGTTAAAATGATGTGCAGGCAAGGACACAGCAGCGGGGAGAAGCCTGATGCCAGAAGTCACACGGCTACAAATGGGGTTCTGCCACAGCATTGCTCACACGTGACGGCTGGATTTTGCACCCTGTCATGTACGAGCAAAGCTGTGGCAGAATCCTGTTTGCACCGGTGCTACTTCCAGCATTGGGCTCCTCCCTGCTGCTGCATCCTTGTGGGAGAAGAGTAATATTTTGTAATACCAGGTACAAAATATATCAGAATGATAGAGATGGTGGTGGGGTGGTTCTATCTGTAAACGGTGCTTTTAAATTCAAGATCAGTATATATTGCTAGGGTATTCCAATTTAGTACTAGAAGCGATTCATTTGTTATCCCCCAACGGGTTGGTGCTATAGATGATAAATCACAGGAAGCTAATATAAAACTATTTAAGCTACCATCATCACTATCCCATCTTGCAAATGCCCAACAGGGCTCCTTAAGTACCAGGGGTGCTGTTTCAGCAGTCCCAACTAGTGAAAGGAACTTGAGAAACCTCATTGATTTAACAAAGGAACGAGCCATGGAAATCCAACTTCAAGGGGAGGATAACCCTCTAAAATTTAAGTCCAATGATGAGGGGATTATTATGGCAGAGGGTGGGATAAAGATGGATCAATCTTTGTTTTGGGGGGAAATAGGGAAACTACAATAAGAAGTATTAGAGAGTCATTTGCGACAATCAAGTGGGATAGGAGGTAAACCCAGCAGTTCTAGTTTTGGGAAAGCTGAGTATTCCTCCTTGACCCCAAAAGTTGTATTGACAGGCCATAAACAGTTTTTTCAATCAACTTCATTTGAAATTACTAATTCAATGGAGAATTCTGTCGAGGTGGCCCAGCAATCTAATGAAGCAGATCAGGATCCAAGAAGTATTGAGCTCTCAATAATCCATTCTTCAGCTGTGGAAACAATAATAAAAATTAAACCTATATGTCAATTAGGGGAAGAGGTTGTGAGCACAGGGACAAGTGTAAATATTTTGGGTGCAGGTAACTCTCCCAGTAAGGAGCAACGGGCTGTCCGTCCAGAGGAGAACCAGGGAGTCTCCACAAGATCAGAACCTATGAAGTTAGGGGCACAGGAGAGATTAGAGCCACCAGTGGATGTTTCACAAATGGGCAATTGACTCGTGTGTAGTCAGCTGCACGCTTGAGAGTTAAATTGGAACATTGCAGGATGGCACCAGTGTGCAAGAGATCCTGATTTCCTATTATTTATTACTAAACATGACATAACTATGCTTCAGGAAACCTGGATGATTTAACTTTTTTTTTGCCCAGGGTATAGCATTTACTATATAAATGCACTACCTTCGACTAATGCAGGGAGACCTAGCGGGGGTTTGGCCCTTCTAGTTAAGACAAGTAGAGGCTCTAGAGTGACCTTGCTTAATTCATATTTGGCATTTTTTGCTATTTGGTACGTTTCTTTGCCGAGTCATTTTGCTTTTTTGCTGATTACCATTTACCTCCCTCCTGATTCTTATGTTGAAAATAGTTGGGAGGTAATGAATAGATATGTGTTCGAGGCTACGGACCAATTTCCTGTGGCTCCTATTTTGATGGGTGGCGACCTCAATGCGAGAATGGGGAATCCGAGCAGTAAGGTCTCTTTTGACCTTTCTAGATCATTGCTGGCTAATAATACTATATTATTAAATGGGGGGTTTAATAATATAAGGTGCTCTAGAGACAATAAAGTCAACGGTAGAGCACCTAAAGTAAATACAATGGTCGAGTGCTGGAATCTTGTAATATTGAATGGGCTCCTCCAGGGGGATATGGAGAACAATTTTACGTACCACTCTCCATTGGGGTCCAGTGTGCTGGACTATTTCATAATCTCTACCTCATTGTTCTCTGTGGTCGAGCTTCAGGTAGTATCCAATCACATGACTGAGCACCTACCCTTAGTATTATTGTTCTATGACCCCAACGCTAAAAGAATGGCAATGAGTGGAAGCGAAAGAGGTGTGCAAGCTGGTGATAGTGTGTTGCAGGTCGAAATGTGGAAAAAATGGTCCAAGGAAATAAATAAAGATGTTTCTGAGTTTGATTGAACTAGAGCCTGTTATTGATCTTTGCCAGGCCATTTCTCACCTGCAGGCTGACACAACAGTCCTTTATGAGAAAAGCATAAGTCTTGTCGCCATTGTTGGTGACAGTAAGACAGGACGACAGGGCCATTAAACCCTCTTGCAGATGGTTCGACGGGGAATGCCGCCACTTGAGAGGTCATCTGTGCAAATTAGCGAAAGAAGTTAAAATTTATCCTACACAAGAGGCTAGAGAAGGTTTATCAGCTGCTAGGAGGATTTATAGAGCCACCCTTGCTTTAAAAAAGCTGGAATTCCAGAAACTAGCATGGGACCACTTATTACAGGCTGCTAAACAGAAAGTCTCTAGGACATTCTGGAAACTAATCAAAGAGGCAAAACTAGGAAAGAAGGTGCAGACATTCCCTAGTCTACCCCCAACTCAGTGGGAAGAACATTTCAGGCAGCTCTTTGCTAGACCAATTTACTTGGACAAGGGGTTGTTCAATCCTCCATGCGAAAGTTTGCAGGGCTGGCCTCCGGTCTCGCATAATGAAATTATAGATCTGATAGGTGAATTGAAAAATGGGAAGACCCCAGGAGTTGACTTTATTCCCCCCGAACTTTTGAAAGTTGCACCTGATTGGTGGGCTAAGGTTCTAGCTCCACTATTTACGTTCATTAATAGTACAGGATCTTTCCCTAGTAATTGGCACAATAGTGTGGTGGTCCCGATTTTCAAGAAAGGCAACCCAAGCATTCCACAGAATTATAGACCCATAAGTCTTTGTATAATTTCCCAAATTTATTCTAAATATTTACTGATCAAGTTATTGAAATGGCAGGCTGTGCAGAATTTAATAGTGCTGGAGCAAGTGGGCTTTAGAGAGGGACAATCCACAGTGGACCAGATCTTTATTATTATCCAGCTGATCCACAAATATACTAAACAGGCAAAGAGTTCCTCACTCTACATGTGTTTTGTGGACCTCCAGACGGCCTTTGATTCCATTAATAGGGATAGATTGTGGTGGAAACTGAGCGACACCACAATAGAGTGTCGACTTTTGTATTTGATAATAAGATTATATTCAAATAACACTCTTCAAGTCCGCTATTCTCAAGATCAGAAACTAACGGGGAAAACAGAGGTTAACATAGGAGTACGCCAGGGATGTATCTTAGCCCCTGCTTTATTTAATTTATATCTAAATGACGTGGTACCAACTATGAAAAAGGAAGAACATCACTCCCCCAAATTGGGAGACTGGCGTTCACCTATTCTATTTGCTGACAATACCGTTTTGATTTCTACATCGCAGGTGGGCTTGAGGAGGCTGATGGAGGATTTTGCTCACTTTTGTGCTAAAGAAAGCCTGTTGATTAATTACTCTAAGACTAAAATCTTGGTTCTTCAAGGATCTCCGCGATTCTCACTCTTGGGATTCACTTCCTGCTCTGCAGGCACCGGAGACCTTGTTGTCAGCAGTCAGAAGCCTGGAAAGATCTAGAATATGGTGAGGGCCGCCCCTCCATCCCGGCTCCCGTCCTGTCGAAAGAGCGGGCTCAAGATCTCGTGAGTACAGGCAGGGCCCCGATTCTTCTGCAATTTTTCCCCCAAAATTCTGCGACCCCGAATTGAAAATTCTGTGACCCAATAAAGTTACAAAACAAGTCTAGTAAAATTAAAACTGTCAGATGGCGATCCATTTCCTTGTACCAATGAATAAAAAAATCTGCTTATAATTTTTTCTGTGTATGGGTATTTCAAATATCAGGCAACCCCCCCCCCAAACACATGACAAAGCAGAGGTCACAACTCCTAACCCCCCCTCCAAAAAACACATGGCAAAGCAGAGGTCACAACTCCTAAACTCCCCCCCCCCAAAAAAAAACACATGGCAACGCAGAGGGCACTACAGGATAGGACACCGACCCCCAAAACACATGGCAACGCAGAGGGCACAACAGAACAGGACACCCACCCCCAAAACACATGGCAACGCAGAGGTCACAACAGGACAGGACACTCACCCCCAAACACACGTGCCAATGCAGAGGGCACAGCGGGACCCCCCCACCGAGGAGGACACCCCCTAACCACCTGCTTACC
>QEPC01000541.1:1778450-1824082 GCA_003113815.1 Sphenodon punctatus
CCCCCCCCCCCCCAAAAATCTCAAATACTACTTGAGATCCAGGAACTTATCTCCAAGGGGGCTATTGAAGAAGTACCACGGTCTCAGCGTAATACCGGATTCTATTCTAAGTATTTTCTCATCCCTAAAAAGGACGAGGGCTTCGGCCTTTACTCGACCTTCGCCATCTAAACAAGTATATCAGGAGGTTTAAATTTCGCATGACCTCCCTTCCCATTATCTATCTGGGCCTTCAAGAAGGAGATTGGATGGCCTCCCTTGACCTTAAGGACGCCTACTTTCATATTTCTGTTAAAGTCCCTTATTGACGCTACTTACGTTTTCTTGTAGGAAATCATCACTTCCAGTATTCTGTTCTCCCCTTCGGCCTGTCTACAGCCCCCAGGGTATTCACAAAGTGCGTGGCAGTGGTCGCAGCCCACCTCAGAACTCTAGGCATATGAGTGTTCCCGTACTTGGCCGACTGGCTGTTTATGATTCCATCCTCACGTATGTTAACAACCCATCTCAACTTGGCACTAAAGACCCTGCAGGATCTGGGGTTTATCATAAATTACAAGAAGTCTCACCTTGTCCCAACACAACGACTTCAATTTATAGGGGCTGTCCTCGACACCAATCTAACAAGGGCCTTCCTACCCAACAACAGGTTCCACGACCTGCTTGCAACCATCTTACCCCTTCAGACGAAACCCAGGAGACCGGTACAATTCTTTCTCTGTCTCCAGGGCTTGATGGCAGCTACCACTTCAGTGACTCCTTACGCTCATCTCCACTTCCGAACGCTACAGCAATGGCTTGCAAGAGTCTACGACCCCACTCGCCACCCTCTCTCCATGCACATCACCATCCCACAGGAAGTCTATCACGACCTCCTCTGGTGGACTTGTCCCTGACACGTACTCACCGGCATGCCCTTCGACCCTCCTCTGACGCACGTCTCCCTCACGACGGATGCGTCACTCACAGGATGGGGTGCCCCCATCAACAAACTCACTGTGCATGGTCTGTGGTCCCAAGAAGAGAAGCACATGCACATCAACCTATTGGAATTGCGCGCCATCAGATGGGCACTTGCTGCTCTCCTCAACATCATCGAAAACCACAACGTTCTAGTTCTCATGGACAACACCACAGCAATGTGGTATATCAACAAACAGGGAGGTGCAAGATCTACCCTTCTCTCCTTAGAGGCACAAAGCATCTGGACATGGTGTATCTGTCACAACATACACCTATCAGGACAGGACAACTCCCTAGCAGACCACCTAGCAGGACAGGACAACTCCCTAGCAGACCAGCTCAGCCGCAAATCCACCGACCAACACGAGTGGACCCTCAACTACCATGTCCTTTCAGAGATCTTTCATCTGTGGGGCACCCCCACCACTGATCTTTTCACCTCGCAAGAAAATGCAAAACTTCCAAAGTTTTGCAGCAGGGCAGGATACGATCCAGAATCAATCTCTGACGCCTTCACCATTTCTTGGAGAGGGCCCTTGCTATATGCCTTTCCTCCCATCCCTCTCCTATACAGAGTCCTCCACAAAATCCAGACGGACCGGGCTCATGTCATCCTGATAGCCCCGGCGTAGCCTCACCAGCCCTGGTACCAAACCCTTCGGACCATCACCCTCGATGTAGTCGATATCTCTCTCCTTCCCGATCTTCTTTCGAAGGACCAGGGGTCGATCCTCCATCACAACCTCCGGTCGCTCCACCTCTTCGCCTGGCTCATCAAGTTTTAGTACATGATGCCTCCCCCGAAGTGGCTAGGATCTTGCTTAACTCCCATCGACCTGGGCATGTTACTCTGCAAAATGGAAATACTTTGCGTCTTGGTGCGCGACTCTACCCTGCGAATTACATGATTTGTCGATGAACCACGTCTTCTGGTATCTGTTACACCTCCACAGTGTGGGCCTATCTATATCTTCACTCAAGGTACACCTTACTGCGCTCTCCTCTCGCCTCTGCCCTCTGGGCACAGAGACTTTGTTTTCACATTCCCTCATGAGGACCTTCTGGAGAGGTCTAGTCAACTCCTTCCCCTCGACCTCCCGACCTACACAACCATGGGACTTGAATCTCGTCCTCACCAAGCTAATGGGTCCTCCCTTCGAGCCTATGGTATCCTCATCCCTGGAGAACCTGTCTATTAAAACTGTTTTCTTATTGGCTATCACATCTGCTAGGAGAGTCTCTGAACTATCCGCGGTTCGGGCCTCCCCTCCTTACACTGTTTTCCACCTCGATAGAGTGGACCTCAGAATGGACCCTTCATCCGTGCCTAAGGTCGTCTCCCCCTTTCATGTAAACCATACCATCTCCTTGCCTGCATTTTTTCCTAGGCCGCATTCTTCCCCTACGGACAGAGTTTTCCATACACTGGATGTCAAACGGGCGCTCTCATTCTACCTTTCTAGCACTCGCCCCTTCAGAGCTTCGGATGCCCTGTTCATATCCTACGGTGGTCAACATATTGGAGTTGCCTCTTCGATTGCCTACTTCCATGGAGTTCCTATACAGGACATCTGTAAAACAGCCATGTGGGCCTCTGTGCATACTTTCACCAAGCACTACTCGCTGGATTTGGCCGCAAAATCAGAGTCCGACCTTGGCAGAGCAGTATTGCAATTCATCCTTCACTGACCTCCTTGACTCCCTCCACCAGAGGTAAGTTTTTCTCTCTGCTTTTCACTCTCCCATTAGTGAGAATCGCGGAGATCCTCAAAGAAGAAATAGAGGTTACTTACCAGTAACACTGTTCTTCGAGAGAGCTCCGTGAATTCTCACGACCCGCCCAGCCTTCCCCTCTGTCTCGGAGGTACCTGTCAGTCTTCCTGGGACGGGATTGGAAGGAACTGAGGCGGCGTGGGTTCCGCCCCCCTTTATAGCCTCCTGCTCTCGCGCAAACTGAAGCCCACGCTTTCCGTGCGGGAGGGGGAGGGAGGAGCCCTCACCTTATTCTAGTTCTTTCCAGGACATTTTCTGCCTGGAAACTGCTGACAAGAGGTTTTCCGGTACCTGAGGAGCAGGAAGTTAATCCCATTAGTGAGAATTCGCGGAGCTCTCTCGAAGAACAGAGTTACTGGTAAGTAACCTCTATTTCTGGAACCAACAAGAGGAGGAGCTATTCTAGATCTAGTCCTGAGTGGCATGCAGGATCTGGTGCAAGGAGTAACTGGCGGAGCCACTAGGCAATAGCGATCATAATGTGATCACATTTGACATAATTTCTGGAGGGAGAAAGACAAACAAAAGTACAGCAGTAGCATTTAACTTTAAAAAGGGAGACTATGACAAAATGAGGAATCTAGTTAAAAAGAAACTAAAAAGCACAGTTGCGAAAGGGCTACAAGTTTGCACGAGGTGTGGAGACTGTTTAAAAGCACCCTTCTGGAAGCCCAGATTAAATGCATCCTGCAAGTTAAAAAAGGAAGCAGGAAGACCAAAAGTCTTCCACTGTGACTAAATGGGGAGATGAAGGAGGCTATTAGAGCCAAAAAGGCATCCTTTAAGAAATTGAAGACTAGTCCCAATGAAAATAATACGAAAGAACATAAACACTGGCAACGTAAATGTAAAGTGTTAATAAGGTGCAGACCAAGAGAGATTTTGAAGGGAGGCTTGCTGAAGAGGCAAAAACAAGCAACAAAACGTTTTTCAAATACATCAGAAGAAAGAAGCCTGTTAGGCAGTCAGTTGGGCCATTAGATGACAAGGGAGTAAAAGGGGCACTCACGGAGGATAAGGACATTACAGAGAAGCTGAATGCGTTCTTTGCATCGGTCTTCACTGTGGAGGATTTTGGAGAGGTACCCACGCCGATCCTTGCTTTGTGGGCGAGGAATTGGAAGAGCTGTTACAAATCAATGTGACGCTGGAGGATGTTCTAGGGCAAACTGACAAACTGAATACTAACAAGTCACCAGGGCCAGATGGCATTCACCCCAGAGTTCTGAAGGAACTAAAATATGAAATCACAGACCTACTGTTAGTAATTTGTAACCTGTCACTAAAATCTGCCACTGTACCCGAGGACTGGAGGGTGGCAAATGTAACCCCGATATTTAAAAAGGGATCCAGAGGCGATCCTGGAAACTACAGACCAGTAAGCTTGACGTCTGTGCTAGGCAAAATGGTGGAAACCATCATTAAGGACAGAATTACAGGGCATGTTGACAAACATGGCTTAATGGGGAAGAGTCAACACGGATTTAGTAAAGGTAAGTCATGCCTCACTAACCTGTTGGAATTCTTTGAGGGTGTAAATAAGCATGTGGACAAGGGAGACCCAGTAGATATAGTGTACCTGGATTTCCAGAAAGCATTTGATAAGGTCCCTCATGAGAGACTCTTGAGAAAATTAAAAAGTCATGGGATAGGAGGTAGTGTCTTACTATGGATCAGAAACTGGTTAAAAGATAGAAAGCAAAGGGTAGGACTAAATGGTCAGTTTTCACAATGGAGAGATGTAAAAAGTGGTGTGCCTCAGGGATCTGTATTGGGACCGGTGCTGTTTAATGTATTCATTAATGATTTGGAAAAGGGTGTTAAGAGTGAGGTGATCAAATTTGCAGACGACACCAAGTTATTCAAGGTAGTTAAAACACGAGCAGACTGTGAGGAACTGCAACAGGATCTTACGACACTGGGTGCCTGGGCATCTAAATGGCAAATGAGATTTAATGTGGACAAGTGCAAAGTGATGCACGTAGGGAAAAATAATCCAAACTATGCGTACACAATGCTGGGTACTAAGCTAGGAGTTACCACTCAGGAAAAGGATCTGGGGGTGGTTGTGGACAATACAATGAAATCCACAGCGCAGTGCGCAGCAGCAGTCAAAAAAGCAAACAGAATGTTAGGAATTATTCGGAAGGGGATAGAGAATAAAACTGAGGATGTCATAATGCCTCTATACAAATCAATGGTGCGACCGCACCTCGAATATTGTGTGCAGTTCTGGTTGCCCCATCTCAAAAAAGACATAGCTGAACTAGAAAAGGTACAGAGAAGGGCAACAAAAATGATCAAGGGCATGGAAGGGCTTCTGTATGAGGAGAGACTTGGTAGGTTGGGGCTCTTCAGTTTGGAGAAGAGATGACTCAGAGGAGATAGGATAGAGGTCTATAAAATCATGAGTGGTGTGGAACTAATAAACAAGGAACAATTATTTACCCTCTCAGCTAGTACTAGAACTAGGGGACACTCCATGAAACTCATGGGTGGCAAGTTTAAAACAAAATATTTTTTCACTCAGCATGTAATTGGGTTGTGGAATCTACTGCCAGAGGCTGGGGTAAGGGTCAGTACTATAGCTGAGTTTAAAAGAGGTTTGGACAAGTTTCTGGAAGATAGATCCATTAGCAGCTATTAGCCAGACGGTCAGGGAACATGACGGGAGCTGGGGGAGAACAACAGGGAATGGATCCGTCATCGTGACCTGTTGGGTGCTTCTCCCAGGCCCCCGTGACTGGCCACTGTCGGAGACAGGATGCTGGGCTAGATGGACCATTGGTCTGACCCAGTATGGCACTTCTTATGTTCTTATGAAGAGGAGAAGACAGTCCGCCTCCCCAGCAGCACTCAGTGCTGTCCAGCCCCTCTCCCAGCCCCAGGAGCAATACAGTAACTCAGGGAGGGAGGAGCCGAAGAGGTGAAGGCTCCCTGACGCATATATCCTGTGTGCTTGGGCTGAAGGGTTTTATCTGCTCTGACTGTCAGCTTTTGGCTGAGAGCCAGAACAGCTGATCACTGGCTCTCAGCCAAGAGCAGATACAGAAGGCTGTTTTAAAGAGCTTGCAGCTGCAACACACAGGCTCTGCACTTCAGGGAGGCAGTGAGGACAGGCTGGGGCCACATGGACAATCTGAGGGGCATGGGGGAGCAGCAGCATCTGCTCTGAAGCTCTCATGGAGGATCCACCCCTACCACAATCCCTTGTACCGCCCCCCCCTCCCCACACACTATTGAGCCGGGTCTTTGGGTCTGCAGCCTTGGAACATGAGATCTAGATCAAGTGCTGGTGGAGCATGACAATGGTTTGGTGCAGCCAAAAACGAGGTATTAAACATTTTAAAAAATCAGTTCTGCTGGCTGGTGCATGTGCAATCGAGCAGCCGCTGACTTGCCCTTTATGATGTTAAGGAAAAACAGCATAAGGAAAGTTACATGACTCTACTTTTTACAAATCACATAACTTTATCAGGAGCCAGCTCTGTCACAAAGACATTAAGCTATAGTCAGTTTTGTGTCAAGACAATTACCCAATTGCCTCATAAAGCCAGCAAGAGGCAGCTCTGGTCAGTTTCACATCAATTATCGCCTCACTCTGTACTTTTCATTGTGTATTAAAAGTCTGTAACTTTTCACACAGAGTTAACAGTCTGCAACTTTTCAAAAGTTGCAGACTTTTCATACCAAGTGAAAAGTAGGAGTGAGGCTAGAAGGTAATTAACACAAAACTGATGAGAGCGTAAAGTCTTTGTGACAGAGCTGGCTCCTGATAAAGTTATGTGATTTTAAAAAGCAGAGTCATGTAACTTTCCTTATGCTGTTTTTTGGCAGTCAGCGGCTGCTCGACTGTGCATGCGCAAGCCAGCAGAACTGATTTTAAAATAATTAACAACTCGGTTTTGGCTGCACTAAACACTCCCAGACTCCATCAGCACTCTGTCAATTTCAGGCTCCAAGACACTGGAGTCTGGGAGCTCAACTCATTGTCCGGGAGGAGACATTGATGATTCAAAATCATCAGGACATTGTGCATTTTGAACAGAACCAATTAAGTTTTCAACAGTTATAACTTTTTAATTTTCTGGCTGGATCTTCTTCACACTTTCCACATATTATGGTCCCCACAAATAGAACCCATGGATAAATTTTCAGAACTGTAGCTCAAGCAGTTTCTTCAATATCGAGGCTTCAGCAGTCCTGTTTACATAATGGAAAGTGGTTGTGCCTTTAACTTTCAACAAGCTACTACCGCAGCCTGAAAATTAAGCATGATGGCACTGGCAACCCCCAGCATTGTCCTTATGGCCAGCCCAGACCAGGGCAACTGGAGCAAGCAGATCCCTCTGGCCTCCATGGTGCCAAGCAGTGCAAGCAGCAGGGTGGCACCCACTTATTATTTTTTTTTAAATCATGACCTGGTGGCTAAGTAACCCCCAGCATTGCCCCTATGAACAGGCCAGGCATGACACCCCTCCCAAACCCAAATATTTCTAAATCAGCAGTGTACCACACAGCTAAAATCACCAAAGACAATGGGAAATGGCCATATGGACTTTTATTTTGCCCCTGCCACCCAATCAAAAACTGTCCTGTGTCTTGTCCATCACTCACCTGTCCCCTCCCACACCCCTCTGCCTACCAAATATGGCACTAGGTTTTGTTTTCTAGCATAGAGAAGCTAGGATCAATCGTCTGGGTTACTCTCGCCATGCGTGCAATAGCGCCTCCATCACTCGATCAACCGTTCCAAAGTTTTCCAGGGACTGGCCTCGGTCCTCAAAATTTGGAACCGGGGACCATAATCCCCAGTGAATTCCAAATAAAAACAGGGACCGAGTTTCAGCTCTACTTTCAAAGGCGGGGGAAAAAAATTGTTTTCTGCTTTACTCCTGCATGTGGCCGGGACTCATTCTTTGGCCTGTATTCTGACTGCAGATCTTGCCAGCAGAGCAGGTTACAATATGACTGATTGGATAGTACATATGCTAACAGCTGGCACCAGTGCAAGTCCTGTTTCCACACTAAGGGTAAAGAGACATGTGGGTGACACAGCAACTTCCCCAGACTTGGAAACAGCAGCAGCTACTCTGGGTCAGTGGGCAGCTTCAACAAAAAATGCCTGTCACTAGGAGAGCCATCCCACTGTCTCCATGACCCAGGTAGGGGTGAGGCCGCAAGAGACATGTGGGCAACTGGCCCCGTCCCTCACCATATCAGCCACTGCCCTGCGGTGGGAATGATGGGACTAAACAGACATTGGCCTGCTTTGGCAGCCCTTGGCCTGGAATGGGAACCCAATAATTTTGGGAGAACTCATTCCAGGCACCTACTGGTCTCAGGGCGGTCCCGTGCCAACATCTGGTAGAATGGGACCACATGCATAGCAAGTCCCAGGCCAGTCACGGCTGTTTTTACCCTAGTGCAAGGACCATCACACACTACTTGGAGAATTATACCCAGAGCCAAATGAGGGTTCGCGATCTACAGATTTCCTGCAGAATCCTTGCTCTGCTCCCCGGGCATAGGTGACGTAGGGCCCTGTGATTCATGGCAGAATCCTGCATCAGCTGAAGCAGGAGGGGCAACAGTAGCACCTCTCTCCTCCTGGAACTGACAACACTTACCCCACAGTGAAGTAGGGCCCTGTTACAATATGGTGGTGAATGCAGGCACACCTTGCTGGCTGTAATGTTAGCATTTCGCCAAGGTGGTAGGTCCTGGAGCAGGGAGTATTGAAAGAGGATTGCGCCCAAGGAATTGTGGCTGAGAGAGTTCCTGCAGAATGCTGGAAGCAACAGGACAGAGAGGAGAACTGCTAGAGCGTAGCCACATTAAGAGCAATTGGAGGCATTGTCCCCACAGCCAAAGTGGAGGATTGCACCCGGGGCAGAAAGCAAAGTAGCAGAGTGGAGCAGCAAGGTGCAAGGAAGCTCACCAAGGAGGGAGGCTTGAGCAGGGCTGGAGCCTGGAGGTTCGCCCGTACCCAACAGAAGGATCCCAGAGGGGAGAGCAGAAAGGCAAGATGGCGGCAACATCTGGTAGAATGGGACCACATGTCCCATTCTACCAGAGAGAGAACTGTGTCCTCAGAGAAACCCTGTGATAACTCTGTGGAACTGGATAGAGTCGGAGATGAGGCAATGGGACCGAGCATAGCAGGAGCAATGTACCCCACGAGCTTGGAGGAGGTCCCGACGGAGACAGACAGCATGGGAGAACAGGTGTTCCCAGTTGGGGAGCCCTGAGGAACTGCTATTATTGTGGGCTATGGGGACATGCATGTAGATGGTGTCCCTATGTAACTGAGGGAAGGTACCGAAGGAAGAGGCCCACGGGACTATGTTGTGCATGTGGCCCAGAGAGACAGGCCTGAAGATATGGCCCCTCTGGAGTAAACAGAAGAAGGTGCTGGACTTGCAATAACATAGAGCACCTAAGAAGGGAGTGCCCTGAAAGAAAAGGCCAAGTGACTGGAAGAAGGGAGCAGGAATGTAATTTTGTTTCTTGTGAAGGAACAAGCTGTAGCAAAAGGCCAGTAGAGAGAAAGGTCTGCTGGGTCTGTAATAAGATGGGGCATCTGCACCGAGATTGCCCAGAGAGACTAAAGCTCCCAAGAAGGAAAAAACCCCAAGGAGACAGAAAGAGAGACAAAGGCAGGACAGGGGTAAGGAGGAAGATAAAGAAATACAGGCACAATTAACATTAGAGGTCCTAGAAAAATGGAAAAATATAGTGACAAAGAGGGCTGAGGATTCCCCTGCCAAATATATAAAAAGGTGCAAACGGATCTGACTGTGGAGGCTCTAGAAGGAAAGAGTGGAGAGTTAACAAAGGAGTTACAAAAAGGGGCAAGTCTTGACACAGGTAGAGAAACTGGCTAAGCCCTAAAGAGACACCTGGTAGGGGGAAAGCGTTGTTGGAGGTACTGGATAATATAGAGGAGGAGTAAGTGGCTCTGTGGAAACAGATCAGAGCAGAGCCAGGAATTAACTTCTGGGAGAGCCCAGTAAAAGAAACTTGTGCTCCAAGCAGTAAGTGAAAACTAGGTCAAGCTGTAGAGAGCTGAGACCTTGATAAGCAGGTGTTGCAGAAGTTGAAGGCAGCTAAGTGCAGTAGCTGGAAGTTGAGGCTATGGCTGCTAGCTAGCACTTAATTGAAGATTGTCTGAAGCAAGCTGAGAGAACTTGGCACTGGCTGAGGAGAGCCAGGAAGGCAAGTAGAAGGCTGTAGCTAAAACTAGTTAGGAAACTAGGTTTGGAATGATAGCCTCTTCAGAAAGCAGGGCTGGCCTTAGTGCGGGGCAGCTGGGGGTGGCTGCCCAGGGCCACGTGCTTGGGGACCCCCCCGGCAGGTTTGGTTTTCTTTTTAATTTTTAAAAAAATAAATAAAATAAATCAGGTCAGGAGGGGCAGCAGGAGTGAAGTAGAGGCCCTGCCTCTCCCCCACTCTGCGCCCCCCTCCCCCCGCAGTCTCGGCCAGGGGAAATGAGGGAGGGGCAGAGGCCCCGCCTCTCCCTCAGTTCCCCTGGCTGAGAGACTCTCCCTCACTTGGGGCACCCAAGTAAGGGAGAGATGGGACCTCTGCTTCTTCCCTCACTTCCGCCAGAAGTGAGGGAGAAGGCAGAGGCCCCCCCCTCTCCTTCACGCGCTGGCTCCCTCCACTGCCTGCCTGTTTTGGCCAGGGAACATGGAGAGGCGGGGCCTCTGCCTCTCTCTTCCTCATTCCCCCTGGCCAAGACTGTGCCAGGCAGCGGAGGAGGGGCTGGTGTGGGGCCCAGGCCGGAGATGGCGACGACGGATCAGGTAAGTGATCCGGTCAGAATCTGTATGGCTGCTCAGGCTTGGGGATGGGTGGAGGGGAATGCCCCATCCCAAGCCCAGGCAGCGCACCACCCCCGGGCCCCTTACAGTAAAGGCCACCCCTGTCAGAACAGGGAGGGGAACCATGCACAGGACCAGCATGGTAGCATTAAAGACTGCAGGAAGCTGTGTGTAAATGACAGCCCTGGGAATTGTATTGTGGTATGTTGGTGGTGGTAACCTGGCATGCTTATACCACGCAGGAACAATCCTGCCTAAGGGTCCCAGGGCTGGGAGGTTAGGAGAGAAGGGTTGGCCTGCCTCCCACCCCAGCAGGGGCTCTCTTGGTATAAAATGGGGGGGGAAATATAAAGAACTGAAGGAAGCTCTGATTACTAAATGTGAAAACACTGATTGAAGGAAACCTTTAAAGAGAGCACATGACAGGCTCTGGTTATTGTGGTCCCACTCCACAGATTCAGACCCTTCTTTGCTACCAGTCTTAATTTTTCCTAATAATCGCAATTACCCGTACACCCTCTCCTGTTCAATGTGTACATGCAGCCTTTGGGCAAGATCATGAAAGGGTTTGGAGTTCAGTGTCATCAGTTTTCACCTGACCCAAACCTAGCAGTCTTGGTGCCTGGCTGCGGTGGGGGACTGGAGGAGGATGAGCTGTCTGAAGCTGAATCCTGCCAAGACGGAGGTGATGTTGGTGGGTAAGGGAGTGAAGGCCTCCATCACTGATGGGATGCATCCCTCTCTGGTCCCTCAGCTTTGGAGTCATTCTTGATTCGCAGCTCCGCCTGGATGCCCAGGTGGCAGCTGTGGCGAGGTCTGCATTTGGGGTTGGGAAACTGGCCGCCGCTGCCGCCACACACTGTGAAGGGTGGGGTGGAGAGTCCTGGCAGCCCCTCCCACCCAATGCAGCCTGGGGGGCAGGGGGGGAAGCTGGCTCTGCGAGGGGAAGCCAGCCCTGTGCTGCATCTGGGAGGCTGGGGATCCCATGGGGTGAGGCGCAGAATCAGGGCTCCAAGCCTCCCACTGAATTTTAAAAAAAATCCCACGGGAGAATTGGGGCCCTGATTATACCTTTTCTTCCTACAAGTTACAGTATGTTCTTCAACTGCTTTGTTATCCTCAAAGCAAATCAAGCCAGATGCTGAAGGAATATTGCTTTGCAGTAAAAAAAAATAATAAAGAATTCTTCCAAAGACTTTATTTTGGTAACTTTAATAATTCATTACCTTTAGTAAATGTAATTTTCAATAAAATTGTTCAGGATGCAAGAACAGTTTTATATTCAGTTTACCATTTTTATTGTGTAACTATAGGTGTTTAGAAACAAATATAATTTATCTGCTGTTTTTACTTATAGTGAAGGCACATTCAATTCTATAATCTTTATAAAGCTTTTCCACCTCTCGATAAACACAAACGTTAGAAGGCTGATAGATTTTCATCTTTAACTTTGACCACCTACAAAACTGTACAGAGCTAGCATAATGCAATCTAGAGTATTAGAAGCAAATTACAGTAGAGAACTATAAAGGCTAGAGTGTGCACAAAGCAGTGATTTTGTTTTGAGAAATCAGCTGTACAAATGTAAAGTACAAAGATTTAAATACAAAGAAAACCGCTTTTTATAAAAAAAATCTGAAGTATGAGCTTACAGCTTGAAGCTGCAACAAGTTGAGCACATTAAGATATCCGGCATTTTTTTCTTCCACTTGATTTATGAAACACGAGTTTCTATAATTCCTATAAACCATTTTTTTCAGATTAGACCCATTTCCTTGATCTGTTGTAATATGGCAAACATAGAAGATTACAATGATATTCTTGGTTGCCTAGGGCATACTGGAATTCTGTTCCCCAAGCTTAACAAAAATTTTGGCTCCTCCAGTTCTAAAGTAGACCTCTTGAAACAACTGAAGCCTTAAGAAGAAGTAGAAGAACATCTCTGAAGCAGCAAAGTATGGCAAGTATCACAAACACGCACAGGTTTAGGGTAGGATGGTAGTGCAAGTTCATTGCTGGAACAGGTGTTGCAAAAGATGTCACCACAGTTTCGACAGTGATGCTACAAGACAGTTCAAAGAAGAATTCAGATTATGTAACTATGTACAAAATGCATCTGGAAATTTCTGAAAAGATTTAGTCACCCTTTCCTGATAATTAAGCTTCCACCAATTACCCACCTCCTTCCATACAAAGGAGAGGGGCAGAGTGCTCAATTTGGAACCTAACACCGCTGTTTAGTGAGCCTGTTTTTGTTTGCTATTTTATGGTGAACGGCACATAGCCAGAGCTGTTTAGTTAGCCAAAAGAGGTTATGAAGCGCTTGAGGTAGCTTAGGGTGTATTCACAAGAGTGTCTGCTCTCACATTTTAAATTTCTTGTGGGAGAGAACAATCATACACGTTGCTCTGGCTTTGAATTTTGTCTCAGGTGCTGCTGCTGCACTAACAATCAGGCTAGCAAGCACAGCTAACTAGAGCGTCCTGCAAAGCTCTAGGTACTGCAGGGCTCTCAGGCTGGTGGACTAAAAGAGGGGAGTGTCCCGTCGCCCATTATGAGCAACGTGCAGGAGGAAGATAGCTTGACTGTTAAATCTTGGGTTTGCCTCTTCATTCTTGCGGGTCATTTGCCAAGAGGCATCCTGCAGTCCAATCTCTTCACAATCAACTCCCCCCACCCCCGGGGAAAACAGTTAAGAGTGGGTTTCCGCCCATGCTTAGCTTCCAGCCCCCTTAATGGCCAGAAGAGGGAGATTAGAAATCTGGGCTCTGCTCTCGTTCTAAAATGGCAGCACAGAGCACCATCACAAAACTACAAATTCCAATAAGCAACAGTTAAATGGAGAGTACAAAGCCATGCTCAAACATTTTAGAAGATTTTTCATTCTAAAAACAGATGCAATTTGAGTGACTTCTGGGGAAGAGGTGGGAGGTAGAAAACAGTCAAGTTAATTTTTGCCAATAGTGATTATATAGGAAGGTTTAGAATTAGAAGCACTTCTTCCCTAGTATATCAAATTGGGATATCATAAAAGCAACTTAAAGGTGCAAAACAGATGTGACTTTGGCCTGCTGTGACCCAGGCCCCTCCAGCACATATAAACACATGCCACCAGATGTTGGCCCAGGACTGCCCTGGGGAGTGCTAGCGGCTAGCAAATTTCCAAGGTCCCAGCCTGGTCTAAGGACTGCCCATGCGGGCCAGCACGTCTGTTTGAGTTCCTCCCATGGCTGTCGGCAGTTGCTGCTGGGAGGAGGGTGTGGGCGGAGGTGGTTCCCCCACATTTGTTATGCTCTCCGATCGCGGGTACATCCGTTTGGTGTCCCGACCCAGGGAGATGTGGCCACTGTTTCTCGCCCTGTCCTGGGCAGGGGCCCCACCGTGCCAGCAGTATGTCTGTTTTTACCCATTACATGTTGGGTAAACATGTTTGTCTGTTTGACAATTACACCACAACCTCATTACCTTTCTTCTTGAAATAGAGAACTCCTTCTCACACTGTTTGCAGTGGGTTGCTTCATCATCTTTTAGCCATGTGTGACCCTAAGAAATAAATGTTTAAAATCCTTCTAAAAGTTCAAATACAAGAGAAGATGTATTTAATGAAAAAATGTTTATAGTTGAGGAATTATAATAATAATTTTATTTCTTATAGTGCCCTACCATCAGTTGGTGCTTGGAGCATGTTACAACATAAAAACAATATAAAATTCCGTTAAAGCATAAATCGGTATAAAAGGGTAACGAGGAAGGAAGAACACATTTAGGGAACCAGTAGTGGACCCTAAAAGCACCTGGAGAATAAAGTCTTCCGGTGCTTTTTAGAGGTGAGAGGAAGGAACTAAGACGGACGTCCGGAGGGAGGGAGTTCCACACTGTGAGGCCCACCGCAGCGAAGGCCTGATGATTAAGATTATTTTGATTGCTAGAATTAATTTTCCAGAGGGACATTTTACTACATTTAACTTAATATTAACAGTGTATAATCTTCAATGTATACATCCCAGAACAAGATATAGAATACCTTCAGTGCTTTATTTACTTCTTTGATATCTTCCATCTTAAGCTTGGATCTGAAAAAAATAGTTTAAATTAACTGCTTATAGAATATAATGTAGCAAATAAATGAAGAAAAAAGGGCTCCTAGCAAACACCAAAACTAATGAATATGCATACATGGATAAGAATGCCAGAATTAGGGTCATATTTTGTATCAATAAATATGGAGAAAGAACAGGTTACTTAAAAATATCATAGGTGTGTTCTTGTTAAATGGATTGATATGTAGACAGTGTCTTACCCCCACCGAAAATCAACTGCCAAGTTTCCATTGACTGCAAATAGAGGTTACTTACCAGTAACTCTGTTCTTTGAGAGAGCTCCGCGAATTCTCACTAATGGGATTCACTTCTTGCTCCGCAGGTACTGGAAAACCTCTTGTCAGCGGTTTCCAGGCAGAAAAAGTCCTGGAAAAAACTAGAATAAGGTGAGGGCTCCGCCCCTCCTCCCTTCCCCTCCCGCACGAAAGTGCGGGCTTCAGTTCGCGCGAGAGCAGGAGGCTATAAAGGGGGGCGGAGCCCACGCCGCCTCAGTTCCTTCCAATCCCATCCCAGGAAGACCGACAGGTACCGCCGAGACAGAGGGGAAGGCTGGGCGGGTTATGAGAATTCGCGGAGCTCTCTCTCAGAACAGAGTTACTGGTAAGTAACCTCTATTTCTTCTTTGAGGATCTCCGCGATTCTCACTAATGGGAGAGTGAAAAGCAGAGAGAAGACCTACCTCTGGTGGAGGGAGTCAAGGAGGTGAATGAAGGATGGATTGTAATACTGCTCTGCCAAAGCCGGAATCTGACGATGCGGCCAAATCCAACGAGTAGTGCTTGGTGAAAGTGTGCACAGAGGCCCACGTGGCTGCTTTACAGATGTCCTGTAAAGGGACACCAAGGAAATAGGCGATAGAAGAAGCAACTGCTCTGGTAGAATGAGCACGAAGATGTGAAGGAGGAGGCTTGCCAGCTTGCTCATAACATCTTTTTATACAGAGCAAAACCCACTTAGAGAGTCTCTGGGACGTGAGTTTCATTCCGATACATTGCCCACCACAGGATATGAAAAGAGCATCCGAAGCTCTGAAAGGTCGAGTGTGGGAAAGGTAGAATGAGAACGCTCGTCTGACGTCCAGTGTATGGAAAGCTCTGTCCGCAGGTGAAGAGTGCGGACTAGGAAAGAAAACAGGCACGGAGATGGTCTGGTTGAGGTGAAAAGTGGAGACGACCTTAGGGACAAATGAAGGGTCTGTTCTGAGGTCTACTCGATCCAGGTGAAAAATGGTGTAAGGAGGGGAGGCCCGAAGCGCAGCTAGTTCGGAGACCCTCCTAGAAGATGTGATGGCTAATAAGAAAGCTGTCTTAATAGAGAGGTTCTCCAGAGACGAGGATACCATCGGCTCGAAGGGAGGACCCATCAGCCTGGTGAGGACGAGATTCAAGTCCCACGGTTGTGTAGGTTGGGAAGAGGGAGGGAAGGAGTTGACTAGTCCCCTCCAGGAGGTCTTCATGAGGGAGTGAGAGAATAAAGTCTCTGTGCCTGGGGGGCAGAGGTGAGAAGAATGAGCAACAAGGTGTACTTTAAGAGAAGAGATGGAGAGGCCCAAACCTTGGAGGTGTAACAGATATCTGAAAACGTGGTTCATCAACAATTCGTGTAATTCGCAGGGTAGGGTCGCACACCAAGGCGTGAAACGTTTCCATTTTGCAGAGTAACACACCCGGGTCGATGGGCGACGGGAGTTAAGTAAGATTCTGGCCACTTCGGGGGAGGCATCCTGAACTAAAACCTGATCAGCCAGGCGGAGAGGTGGAGTGACTTGAGGTCGTGATGGAGGATCGACCCCTGGTTCTTGGAAAGGAGATCGGGGAGGAGAGGTAGATCGACTACATAGATGGCGATGGTTCGAAGAGTTTGGTACCAGGGCTGGCGGGGCAACGCCGGGGCTATTAGGATGACGTGAGCCAGGTCCGTCTGGATCTTGTGCAGGACCTTGTACAGGAGAGGGATGGGAGGACAGGCATATAGCAAGGGCCCTCTCCAAGAAATGGCGACGGCATCGGAGATCGACTTCGGAGCGTGTCCTGCCCTGCTGCAAAACTGAGGAAGTTTAGCATTTTCTTGTGAGGCAAAAAGATCGGTGGTGGGAGTGCCCCACCGATGAAAGATGTCTGAAAGGACGTGGTCGTTGAGGGTCCATTCATGTTGGTCGGAGGATCTGCGGCTGAGCTGGTCTGCTAGGGAGTTGTCTTGCCCTGCAAGGTGGACAGCGTGTAGGTGGATCTTGTGATGGATACACCACGTCCAGATGGTCTGAGCCTCTAGGGAGAGAAGGGTAGATCTTGCTCCTCCCTGTTTGTTGATAAACCACATTGCTGTGGTGTTGTCCGTGAGGACTAGAACGTTGTGATTTTCGACGATGTTGAGGAGAGCAGCAAGTGCCCATCTGATGGCGCACAGCTCTAATAGGTTGATGTGCATGCGCTTCTCTTCTTGGGACCACAGACCATGGACAGTGAGCTCGTTGATGTGTGCCTCCCATCTTGTGAGTGACGCGTCTGTCGTGAGACGTGCATCTAAGGAGGGTCGAAGGGCATGCCAGTGAGTATGTGTCGGGGACAAGTCCACCAAATGAGGTCGTGATAGACTTCTTGTGGGATGGTGATGTGCATGGAGAGAGGATGGCGAGTGGGGTCGTAGACTCTTGCGAGACATTGCTGTAGAGTCCTAAAGTGGAGATGAGCGTAAGGAGTCACTGCAGTGGTGGCTGCCATCAGGCCCTGGAGATGGAGGAAGAATCGTACCGGTCTCCTGGGTTTCGCCTGAAGGGGTAGGATGGTTGCCAGCAGGTCGTGGAACCTGTTGCTGGGTAAGAATGCTCTGGACCGGTTGGTGTTGAGGATGGCCCCTATAAATTGAAGTCGTTGCGTGGGGATGAGGTGAGACTTCTTGTGGTTTATGATAAACCCCAGACCCTGCGGGGTCTTTAGTGTCAAATTGAGCTGGATCGTTAACGTGTGAGGGGATGGGGCCACAAACAGCCAATCGTCCAAATACGGGAACACTTGTATACCCAGAGTTCTGAGGTGGGCTGCGACCACTGCCATGCACTTTGTGAACACCCTGGGGGCTGTAGACAGGCCGAAGGGGAGTACTGGAAATATCAATTTCCTACGAGAAAACGTAAGTAGCGTCGATGAGGTGCTTTTATGGAAATATGAAAGTAGGCATCTTTAAGGTCAAGGGAGGCCATCCAATCTCCTTCTTGAAGGCCCAAATAAATGATGGGAAGGGAAGTCATGCGAAATCTAAACTTTTGAATATACTTGTTTAGAAGCCGAAGGTTGAGTATGGGCCGGAAGCCCTCATCCTTTTTGGGGATGAGGAAGTAGTTAGAGTAGAACCCGGAGTTATGCTGAGACCGAGGTACTTCTTCGATAGCCCCTTTGGAGAGAAGTTCCTGGATTTCAAGTAGTATTTGAGGTTTGGGGGGTGGGGAATTGGGCGGTAGCAAGTGGAACTGTATAGAGTACCCACAGGTGATGATCTCTCTAACCCAATGGTCAGAGGTGAGAGAGGCCCAGAGGTGGTAGAGGGGTCGGAGACGGTTACAAAAAGGAGATTGGACAGAGGGTCCCTTGACCTGGACAGCCTCAAAAATGCTGTTTGGAAAGGGGTCCAGCAGAGGAGGTAGAGGATGACTTGCCCCTGCCCCTTTGTTTTTGGAAGCGCCGACGGGGCTGGTTGGAGGATGGCTGTTGCTGCTGGAATTGGGGCAAAAACCTCCTATTGCCCTGGGAGGAGGATAGATACAGTTGTCGAGACTGGTATGGGTGGTATGCATAGGTGGAGGAGGGGTAAAAGGACCTTTTCCTAACTGAGCAAATTACCCCCGCGGACCTGGCAGTCTGACACATTTCCTTCACCTTCTTTAAGGTGTCATCAGTGGAGGTCGCAAAAAGGCCCTCTCCATTGAAAGAAAGGTCTTCAATGAGAGCCTTATTTTAGGGGGCTAGGGCAGTAGAGCGCAGCCAAGCATGGCACCTAAGGGTTACAGCAGAGGCTATGCCTCTAATACTGGTGTCAGCAATATGCATGTTGGCTCTCAGCTGAAATCTGGTAATCTGCATACCTTCCTGTTGAAGGGCTAAGATCTGGGCCTGATCGGAGGCCCTACTCAGTTGGGCCCAAAGCCAGTGTTGGTAGCCACAAAGAGCAGAGCCATAGTTGGCAGCTCGGAGGGAAAGAGTTTCAGAGGAGAAGATCTTACGGCCTATTACATCAAGGTGTCTGCCCTCTTTGTCAGCAGGAGAAGTTTGGAGGCCACCCGCCCTAGACTTAAGGGAAGCAGCTGCTATAACCAGGGAGTTAGGGACAGGGTGTCTATAGAACATTTCAGCTCCCTCTCTGGGTATGGCGTAAAGGGAATCTGCCAATTTGTTAGTGGGTAGAGCAGAGGCAGGTTTGGCCCATACGGATTTGGAGGGCTCTAATAACTGGTCCAGGATAGGTAGCATGATTTGCCCCGAGTCCCCGGATCCTGAAGACTGGTCTAGATTGGGATTCTTAACAATTTTAGTAGGGAGGTTGGGGAGAGCGGAGGTTAGCCTCCTCAGCATGCCTTGAAAGCTCTTGGTGTCCTCGGTAAAAAGGGAGGACATGGGGTCTGCTATAGCATCCGTGGGTGGTGGAGAGATGGTCTCATCCTCATCTTGTAAGGAAGAGGAGGAAGATACAGAGCCTGCACTCTCAGAGGCGGCTTCGTGCTCTTGCTCCAATGGTACCGGGACAGGAGCGTCTCTCGCTGGGGCTAGCAGCGAGTCGAGGAGAGATGGTCCTCTCATTGGGTCTAACCTTGGTTGCGTGCTAGGAGGAGGTACCGGGATCTGTTGCGGCAGTAGGGGTACCGGTGGTACCGGAGGCGGCATTGCGCTCTGGTGGCGTGAGGGTCTTGGAGAATCCGGAGGAAGCCTGGATATAGTAGCAGTCGGTGGTGCCCTGGGCAGTACTGGGGGTATAAATCGGGATTGCGGCGGTGGAAGGGCCTACTGGTCGATGGTGAAGTCGCCCTTATAGAGCGAAGGAGAACGAGATGGGCGATGGTACCAGTATTCGTGATGCTCATGAGTCATAGCTGTGGTAGTGGGCTGAATCGGTGCGGTGGTACCTGGTGAAGTCGTCATGATGGTACCGGAAGTTGTCCCGAGGGGAGCAGCAGGAGCATGGTGAACGGGAGCGATGGTCCAGAGATGGTCAACATGATATCTCATAGAAGGAAAGTCCCGGACGCTGGTTAGGATCAGTCTCACCTCTGTATGTGGAGCTCGAGGGGGATTGGTGATGCCTCTGAGATACCTGATGTAGGGGATGAGAGGCGAGCACGTCTGCATCCTGAAGCTCCACGGAGGGAAGTGGAGAGGTCCACTGCGTAGTCGGTGCCGCTGTTCTCCCAGGAGTGGGTATGTCGGGTACCGAAGGTGCCAGAGTCGTCTCCACTCTAGCCAGGGTTTGAGGAGGTGTGACTCTCGATGGTGCTGGCATTAACGCCGCCCTAGCCAGGGCAGGCATCGGTGAGGATGGTCGCGGTGTCGGTTGGGAGAACAAGGTCTCAACTATGAGTGGGCGCAGAGCCGCTTCGTTTGCGCTACGGGACTGCTTCTTTTTCTTTTTGTGCTCCCCTTGGCGCTCCTTAGAAGCTACCACGGTGCTGGTGGAACCAGTGGAGCCGGCGGTCACCGAGTGAGAGACGGTGCTGATGGATGCGGCGGTAGCGGCAGTAACCGAGTGCGATGGAGAGGCCGCTTGCAACTCGGGAGAGCTCTGTCTGGATGCTAGCCCCTGGGGTTGCGCAGCGGCAACAGCGGGAGGATCCATTGGCGCCGAGCGGGAAGAGAGCAACAGAGGCCTGCCTTCGCCTCCCTGGAGAGCTTTTTCGGTCAAAAGTTCCTGCAGCCGCAGGGCTCTCGTACGGCGGGTGCGCTGAGTTAGTTTGGCGCAATAGGGGCAGGTCCTTGTGTTATGCCCCTCTCCCAGACAACCAAGACAGAGGTCGTGAGGATCACTCACCGACAGCATGGCTGGGCACGATGCGCAGCGTTTGAAGTCTGGCTGCTTGGGCATGCTTCGCCGGCCCTAGTGAAGGCGGTGAGCCCCGGAGAGCGGGCGAAGATGGAGTGGAGGAAATTCTTCCTCTATCTTTCTATTAATTTTCTTTCTTCTTTTATTGCTAACAAGGAGTGCTGAAAAGCACGGAGGTCTTCCAACGCGGTTGGAAGGAACTGAAGCGGCGTGGGCTCCGCCCCCCTTTATAGTCTCCTGCTCTCGCGTAAACTGGAGCCCGCGCTTTCGTGAGGGAGGAGGGGTGGAGCCCTCACCTTATTCTAGTTTTTTCCAGGACTTTTTCTGCTTGGAAACTGCTGACAAGAGGTTTTCCAGTACCTGCGGAGCAGGAAGTGAATCCCATTAGTGAGAATTGCGGAGATCCTCGAAGAAGAACAGGGCATTTCCATCCATAGGGTGCGATTTCTGTTATAGAGACCCACTGAGGTGAACGATACTTGCACTGGTGCAAAGGATCAGCACAAGTGTCAAATGGCTTTAGGACTGCACCATTTTAAAGGATTACTACTACTTCTAATCATTTCTATAGTGCTACTAGTTGTACACAGTGCTGTAGATACACAATATAAAGACAGTCCCTGCTCCACGGAGTTTACAATCTAATCAAGGCACAAAGACAACTACAAATAAGTCTTCCTATGAATAATAGACTACAGGAAGTCAATAAGTTTATTTATTTCAGTTAACATGGTTGAAATCAACAAGTCTATGATATGGAGAGGGCCTGGTTTCATGAGTGATCTTGAAGAAGTGGGCCTTAATGCAGGACTTTGCCTGACGCACTAGCTCAGGAAGTTTGTTCCAAGCATATGGTGCAACAAGGTTGAAAGCACGGAATCAGGAGTTGGTGAGGGAGAAGAAATGCACAGATAAGAGCATCTTGCCCGATGAATGGAGGTCACGAGTAGGGGGAGATAAGAGAGGAGAGGTACTGAGAAGCTGCAAGATACTTGTAGGTGAGTAGGAGAAGCTTGAACTGTATGTGGAAGCGGATAGGGAGTCAGCATAGTGACTTGAGGAGAGGGATTATATGGTCATAACGGCATGCAGGGAAGGCGAGTCTTGTAGCTGAATTTTGAATTGACCGTAGTAGACGTAAGTGGCTCAGTGGGAGACCTGTGAGAAGCAGGTTGCAGTAGTCGAAGTGGGATGCAATGAGAGAATGGATTAGGGTTTTAGTGTGTTCAGACAGAAGGACAGATTTGGGGAATATTATAGGGAAACAAAAATTGGTCACCTACCTCGGTGAATTTGTTTCTCTTCTGTAATCCTGTCAGTGATCCATTGGGTAGCTCCGCGGATTACTGTCAGGAGGCAGAAGAAGAAAGAAGCCTTCTGTGCACGCGTGGAGCTGCCCCGGCCATTTTCGCCAGTCCATATCCAAGCCGAGGAACGTCTCCACCTCTGGAAGTACTTAACACAACATTAGAACATCCCCCCCTGAGAACCTTGAGTCCCACCAGGAAAGTGAACTAGGGGAAATGCAACAGCAAACTTCCTTCTTAATAGAACCACTAAACTACTGTTCCTATATATATAACAACAAAACCCCAGGAGAACTTCCTACCTAACTGTATGCTGTTTGACAGGGAGGGCCGGATCACTGACAGGATTACAGAAGAGAAACAAGTTCGCTGAGGTAGGTGACCAATTTTTGTTTCTCCCTCTGTCTCCTGTCAGTGATCCGTTGGGATGTACCCAAGCCCAAATACCTTAAGGGTGGGAGCAAACAGCGCTGGGAGCCTCCAGAACTGCCTGCAGAACCCTCCTGCCAAACGCCGCCTCAGCGGAACTGAACAGGTCCAACTTGTAATGCTTGACAAAAGTATGCAGGGATGACCAAGTAGCCACCCTGCATACCTCCTCGTATGACGCTCTAGCCTTGAAGGTGTAGGATGTAGCTGCCCCCCGCACTGAGTGAGCCCAGATCTGTAAGGGCGGGACCCTGTGCGTAGCTCTGTAGGCCTCAATGATACAATGCCTGACCCACTTAGAAATTAGGTTCTTAGAAGCCTTTTTCCCTCCAGAACCAGGCCTGATATTGATAAATAAGGCTGAGGAAGAGCGAATTCCTCTGGTTCTCCTCAAGTAAATCTTTAAAGCCCTCTGGACATCTAAGGTGTGCCACACCTTCTCTTTGGGGTGAACCAGGTTCGGGCAAAAGGAAGGTAAAATTAGCTCTTGAGACCTATGGAAAGTAGAATTAATCTTTGGAATAAAAGCCTCATCCATACGAAGCGTCACTGACTGCTCCTGGAAAGAACAATAGTTCTCATCCGGTAACCGCTACCAAAAACACTACCTTTAGGGTCAGCATGTAGAAAGATACATGTTTGAGAGGCTCGAAAGGAGGCCCGATTAGGGCATCTAACACTAAGCTAAGGCTCCAAGAAGGACACCTATGTATCACCGGGGGGCTGACGTTCCTAGCAGCCTTAATAAACTGCCTAATGTGTTTGTGTGGTAGGAGTCTCTTGTTTGAAAAAGACTGTAGGACTGAGGAGATGGCGGCTGCCTGGCGGGCCAAGGTGTTAGGCCGCAATCCCTTATCTAGCCCCTCCTGCAGGAATTGAAGGATGGAAGGTACCCTAGCTAGGCAAGGGTCTAAGTCCCTATCTGCAGCCCAAAGAGCAAATACCCTCCAGGTGGCCGCATACGACTTTCTAGTTGCTGGCCTCCTAGCTTGCTGCAGCGTGGTAAGAACAGCCTCAGAGTAACCTGCCCTTCTTAGCGCTGTGCACTCAAGTGCCATGCTGTTAGTCTTAGGAGTGCAATGGAGTCGCACAGAAGGGGCCCCTGCCTTAGTAGATCTGGACGAAGTGGCAGGGTCAGAGGAGGATCCAGGCTCAGCTCCACTAAGTCCGAGAACCAAGGTCTCCTCGGCCACCAGGGGGCGATTACAATCACGTGTGCTCCCTGTTGGACAATCTTCGATATTGTGCGGGTCAAGAGAGATGTTGGTGGAAAAGGATATAGTAGGCCTCGAGGCCACCTGTGATTGAGGGCGTCTATGGCCTCTGCATGAATGTCCCTTGACTTTGCCATGTACCGAGGAGTCTGTCGATTCTGTCTCGTGGCAAAGAGGTCGATGACGGGGTCTCCGAACCTCGCAGTCAGCGTCCTGAACACCTCCGGGTGAAGACTCCACTCGTGCGGATCTATTGACTGGCGACTGAGCCAGTCCGCCTGGATGTTCTGGGTTCCCTTTATGTGGAGAGCCTTCAAGGAGATCAGGTTCTTTTCTGCCCACGTGAGAAGCCTCACTGATTATTGCTGCAAGCCGGTTGTATTTTCCGTGTACACCAGGACATGAGACTTGCTGATGCTGCTTGCCAGTTGTTGTAGAGCAAGACGGACTGCAGTCAACTCCAGAATGTTGATGCTGAGACTTGCTTCCTGCTGGGTCCAGAATCCCTGTATAGATCTGGTGCCCATGTGGGCTTCCCATCCCTTCAGGCTCGCGTCCGTTGTTAGGACCACTCTTTCTGGCTCCTCTAGTGGAACGCCCGTTTGGAAAATGGCTGGGTCTGACCACCAAGACATTGATTTTGGTAAGAACCGTGGTATTCTGACCCATGGGTTGAAGCCGTTGGTGAGCTCATGCTGAAAAGGGTGCAGCAGCCATTGCAAGGGGCGAAGGTGGAATCTTGCCCACTGGACTTGCTTCATGCAGGACACCATCAGGCCTAGCAGTTGGGCCAGACTCTTCATCCTTGTCCTCCTCTGCCACCCTAGAAGGCGCACCCTCTGTCTGATCTTTTCCTGTCTGTCGAGGGGAATGAAGGCGGCTCCTGAGATAGTATCTATCCATACGCCGAGATGCTCGATCCTGTGAGTCAGCTCCAGGTGACTCTTTTCTCGATTCACCAAAAATCCGTAGGTCCCCAGATATTGGATGGTTCTGTCGAGGTCCTTCTGGAGCTTGACGTAGCTCTGTGCCCTTATCAGCAGGTCGTCGAGGTATGGATAAAAGTGAATGCCCTCCTTGCGGAGGTTCGCCACCAAGGGGACAAGAATCTTTGTGAATGTTCTCGGAGCAGATGAAAGCAAGAACGGAAGGGCCCTGAACTGGTAGTGGGTCTGCTGGTAGGCGAAGCGAAGCCACTGCTGGTGTGGTTCCCAGATTGGGATGTGGAGGTAGGCGTCCCTGAGGTCCAGGGACGCTAACCAGTCTCCATTCCTGATGGTGCGACATATCGATATTACCGTCTCCATCTTGAATTTTTGTGCACGAACGACCCTGTTCAGATGCCTGAGATCCAGTATCGCCCGCCAGGCGCCCGACTTCTTGGCTACCAGGAAGAGTAAGGAATATAGGCCCTGACCCCGTTGGTTTGGAGGGACTGGTTCTATCGCTCCAATGGTCTTGAGGCGTAGCAACTCATGGAGCATGGCAGAGTGCTTCTCCATCCGGCCGGTCTTTGGAGACAAGATGAAAGCGTGAGATGGGGTTCTTTTGAACTCTATTTTGTATCCTGCAGTTACGCATTGCAGTCCCATGCGTCCGAGACCGACTGAGCCCACACGCCTGAAAAATTTTGCAATCTGCCTCCCACTGCTAGGTCCTCCTGGCAGTCATGACTCCTGCTTACGGGTACTCTGAGTAAACCCTTTGGGTTTCTGTTTGTCCTGTCTGAAATTATGACCTCTTCCTCCTCTGCGAGAGAAGAAACGTCCTGGCTGGTCCTGCCGATACTGCCCCTGGAATCTTCTAGAGGAGCCGTATCCGGAGTCATATCCTCCTCTAGGTCTGAAGCTGGGGCCACGAAAAAGATTTTTCTTTGCTCCTACCTGTTGTAAATTCCTTTGCTTGGACTTGTCATTGGCATCAGCCAACACCTTATCCAAGCAAACCCCGAACAACTTGAAGCCTCCGTAAGGGGCGGTGGTGAGGAGGTTTTTTGCTGTTTTGTCCCCTTCCCAAGATATTAGTCAAAGTTTACGTCTGGCCGAGATGGAACTAGCTACAGACCTGGCAGCCCACGTCAGAGTCCATCGTGGCATCAGCCAGGAAGGCGGCCGCCAAATTGATTCGGGAAGATAACACCTGGGCCCTTCTGTCCGAAATGCCGGGGTCCTGAGCTTCCTGTAACCAAGCCATCAGGGCCCTGGCTACGCAGGATGAGATCACGTTTATCCGGACAGCAGCAGCGGATGAATCCAGACCCCTACGCAGAGCAGCCTCTACGGCCCTGTCAGTAGAATCCTTGGGGTAACAGTCCCCCTCTGTTGGGAAGACTGTTTGTTTAGCAAGGGAGACTGCTGCTGCGTCCACCTTGGGGTTCTTTAGTAGCGAATCCTTACGTCTAGAGAGGAAGTACAGCGAAGTCTGGGCCTTGTTCATCCGAAGACCCTTTTTGGGGTGTTTCCACTCGTGCAGGATTAACCTCTCAAAGGCTTTATCTAAGGGAAAGCCTCGGTCCTTGCCGTGCACTGAGGGAATGTACTCACGTTCCTCCTCCTCCTGAGAGTCTTTTTCCTCTAACTTGAGTGTCTTGACCACCTGAGACAAGAAATCCCCTTTGAGGGGGAAAGGGAACTGCTTGTTCTTGTCTTGGGCCTCCTGAGAGGTACCCTGTGGGGCCATATCCTCAATATCCTCCCATTCGGAGTCTGACGCCAACTCCGAGGTGGCTTGAGTACGTGCCCTCTTGGATAGGCGCTCACTGGCACTCTCCTCCTCAGATGACTGGGGAGAATCCAGGAGCCTGTGAGCAGTGGCCTGCAGGGGGCGTTTGCATGCCCTGCCTGAATCTTTTCGTGGGGCCCCACTCTCCTCCTCCGAGGACTGAGGGGAAACGAGGAGCCTATTGGAAGAGGTCTGCAGAGGGCGCTTATGAGCCTTGCTTGCTCCCTTGCGCGGGGCTTTTCCCGCCCTTCCCTTCGAGGAGGGGGATAGTCCTGAGCCCCCTGGAGATGTGGAACCCCTCTCGCCCCAGAGCCCTGGAGCGAGTTGCCTCGTGAGGGGGGACTCCTGGCCTCAGGCTCGAGAGAAGAGGCTGCGGGGGGTGGATTGCCCGGGCCCCGCCCCCGTACCTCAGTAAGGCGCTCCAGCGCCACAAGTATGTGGTCTAGCCTCGCCGCCATGCTGGGTGCCTCAGCTTTGTCGCCCTCCTGGGAGGGGGCAGTAGGCTGGTTCTTTCCCGCCCCAGCTCCATTCATATTGACGGGTCCCTCTCCCGATGGTGAAGAAGGCGAGGGGGGGGGAGGCTCTCCCTGCGGTGTGGCACGGGCCCGACCCCCGCAAGCAGTGTCAGTAGCCCTAGTGGGGGGAGACTTACTGGCAATGACTCTGCGGCTGCTAAGCCGCTGGGGTAGGCGAAGTCTCTTCTCCCTGGAGTCGGGCTGCTTCCTGGTTCCCGGGCGCTCTGCGCGGCAACCTGGCAGGCTTTCAAAGCGAGTCCCTCTGTGCTGGAGAGGGATAGTCGCTGGCCCCAAAGCCCCACTCTGCTTGAAATCCTGGCTCCTGAACCTAACTATACCAAATTTTTTGTCTTTTCAGGAGTGCCGAAATATACCTCCGACGGCCGAAGGCAGAAGAAAAGACTGGCGAAAATGGCCGGGGCAGCTCCACGCGTGCGCAGAAGGCTTCTTTCTTCTTCTGCCTCCTGACGGTCATCCGCGGAGCTACCCAACGGATCACTGACAGGAGACAGAGGGAGAAAAATAACTGGTTTTGGCAGTGTTTTGGATGTGAGCAGAGAAGGAGAAAGAGGAGTCTAAAGATGACCCCAAGGTTGCGGGTTGAGGGGACTGGGTGTATGACAGTGTTCTCTACAGAGATGGAGAGAGGTAGGAGGGGAGAAGTGGGTTTAGGAGGAAAGATAAGAACTTCTGTCTTGGCCAGGTTAAGTTTAAGGTGCCGGTGAGTCATTCAGGCAGTGATGTCAGACAGGCAGGCTGAGGTTTGGGATTGGATTCTGGGTGAAAGTTCTGGTGCAGAAAGGCAGATCTGAGAATCATCAGCATAAAGATGGTACTGAAAGTCATAGGAGGAGATCAGAGCACCAAGGGAATGAGTTTAGAGAGAGATGAGGACCCTCAGTCCTGGGGAACACCAACTGATAATGGAATAGCAGTAGAGGAGAATCCACTATGTGTGCGGTGGGAGAGGTAAGAGGAGAACCCAAGATAGGACGGAGTCCTGAAATCCAAAGGAGGACAGTGTCAAGGAGCAGATGGTGGTCAACGGTGTCAAAAGCAGCAGATAGGTCAAGGAGGATGAGGCTAGAATAATGACCCTGGCCTTGGCCATGAAGAGGTTGTTGGAGACTTTGACAAGAGCTGTCTCGTGGAATGTAGAGTGGAAGCCAGAATGGAGTGGATCAAAAGTGGCCTGAGTCACAAGGAAGCACGCTCAAGCAGTTTGGATGCAAAGAGGACAAGGGAAATGGGGCATTAGTTAGCAGGGCAAGTACGGTCCAGAGAAGGTTTTTTGAGGAGTGGTGTGACTACAGCATGTTTGAAAGCAGAAGGAACGGTTGCAGCGGAAAGTGATAAATTGAGGATGTGATGGATGGAGGGGATAACTGCAGGGGCGACAGAACAGAGATGTGTGAGGATAGTGACAGAGGAACAAGCGGTGAGTTTGGGGGAAGAGAGAAGGTGGGTGATTTCCTCCTCTGTAACATCGAAAAAGTAGAAAGGGCGACAGGTGCTAGTGGAAGAGGAGGGGAGTGAAGGGGTGTGTGTGTAGGTTGAGGGGGCCTGGCAGAGAACTCTAGGCAAATTTTGTCAGAGAAAAAAATGCCTGAGCAGAGTGAGGAGGAGGGGGGGGGGGGAAGGTAGTTTGAGGAGGGAGGCGAGTACAGCAAACAGATGGTGAGGGCTGGAGGCAAAGGAGTCGGTCAGATGGACAGAATCAGCTTGTTTAGCAAGGGTGATAGCTGAATTAAAGGAGGTGAGCATGAATTTGAAATGCTGGAAGTCAGCACAGGCGTGGGATTTGGCCAGAGATGCTCTGCAGAGCGGGCATACGTATGTAGGAAGTGAACCTGGGTGGTAAACCAAGGTTGGGGTTTGGCATGCTTGACAAGACAGGGGAGAGTTAGGGCAAGAGTATCCAAAGCAGACAAATGAAAAAAGTTAGGCACTTACTGGCTAAGGTGGAGTCCCATTTCCTGTAGAGCCTGCTCCTGTTCTTCACAGATCTTCTCTAACTGCTGCTTTTCATCTTGCAATTTCCGCAACTCCTGTGATTGACACACTAAACACTTAACATCCCTGTGAGGTAGGTCATTATCATTCCCATTATACAGATGGGAAACTCAGGCTGAGAGAGAATGACTTGTTCCAAGCTACATAGAGTTCATGGCTAAGCTGGGATTTGAACCCTGGTCCCCAGGTTCAAGTCCAAAATCTTATTTCATACTGTGATTAAAAAACTAAAAAAAAATTTGATGATTCAAAAACTAAAAGATTTTTAGATGCTTCTAAATCACTTCCCATATAGTGGATTTGTAAGGCTTAAAAAAGTTAGCACACACTTATGGTTTTAAACACTATTGACTGCTGAAACTCTTGGATGTGAGTTCTATTTTTTTAAACCTTTTATATTGTAACTTGCTGTTTTTTGAAGTGCTGTACTAGTCATGTTTTCCTGGTAATTCTGGTCATTCCGGCATAATCACCTAAACTAGAAAGTCTGAAGGAAAGCTACTAACTGAAAGGTAGGAAATCCTTGGAGCTACTCTAGGAGAACTTTACCCTCCTCACCACTAATTAAATTTCTACTGCTCTTACCTTTTTCAATCCTTCCACTTGTTGCAGTTCTGTTTTTAGCAAAGCAGTCGTATCCTTCTCGTGATGTAGCTCCCGTTGCAAAGTCTGCCTCTGTTCTTTTTCCGATTTTAAATCTCTCTCTAGAGTTGAGCTGTTTAGAGGGGGGGAAAATGGTTTGGTCTAACATGGTACTCGAGACTGTATTAGGAAAAAAGGATCTTGTGTTCCATCAAGGGAATGTTGGAAAACTTGTTTCAAGGGGAGAAAACATGAGCAATTTATTTAACACAATGATCCGAGTCCATACTCTCTTCTTTAATTGAGTGTCTAGAACTTAAATGTAGAATGCAAAAGTGACACTAAAAAAGTAAACTAAGCTCAGGTTTCTGAGACTAGACTATAAAACCCACAAAAAAGAAAAGTTCTGGGTATCAATCCATCAATATATTTATTCAACACCAGCTTTCACAAAGGCCATTCTCTATTAATACATAAAAACTGATCATACAAAAAAGACGATCAATATTAAATTGTAAAAACTACTAAATATGATTCTGTAAACACCATATAAAAGCCATCAACTTCCAGCTTCTTCTAAAAGATTATTAATATTATACAATATCTCCATCTTCACTGTTCAGCTACGGTGGCAAAAACCACCATTTTACCAATGGATAGGGAATCCTTTTGGTGGAGCATCCACGATTAGAAAAACGAACAATTTTCCTTAACAAAGGTCTAAGCCAGACATCTCTTAAGTCACTATAAAATGAACATTCCAGAGCAATGCACAGTATCTTCAATAACTCCTGCCTGGCAGGGACAAAATCCCAAGTGTCTAGGTACTTGGCATCTTCTACCACCTAGCATAGCTGTTGGCACTTGTTCAAGGTGAAGTCTGCAATAACCTGCTTTAACCTTTCCTCTAAGATTCACTGTTAAATACTGATCCATATGACCATCAATCTTTCATGAAGTATACAGTGGACCAATGCGATTACCGTAGACAATAGCAAGATCAGTTTGACAAGCAATATCACTCGCACTCCATGAAAATAAAAACTTAACCTGGATTATTTATTATTATTAACAAGCATTTATATAGCGCCAGCAATGTACCTGGCACTTTACAAAATAATTGAATAGACACGGTCCCTGCCCTAGGGCTTACAATCAGAGACGGGGGAGGGAGAGACGAAGGAAGGGGAACAGAGGGAGAGACAAGGAGTGTAATATTCACAAGGATGCGAGGTCTCAGGTGCACGCGCTTGGCTTAGTTACATCAAGAATGATGGCTGGTTGGTCCATGTGGTGAGGATAAGTACACAGACCTTAGGTAACATATTGTACTGGATGGAGGGTATCAGGAGTTAGGTGAGGGGAGCAAGAAGTCGGGGAGGGCAGAGCGGGAGAGGTGGGCCTTGAAGGATTTGAAGGTACGAAGGGAGGGGGTGAGGCGGATGTGGGCAGGGAGGCAGATGTTCCAGGTGTGTGAGGCAGCTAGAGAGAAGGAACGAAGGCGGTTAGGGGAGCAGGGGAGGTGTGGGAGGGCGAGAGAGAGGACAGAGGAGGAGCGGCGTTCACGGACTGGAGTACGGAGGGAAATTAGCACAGAGAGGTAGGGGGGAGCATGGTTGTGAAGAGCTTTATAGGTGAAGACTAGGAGCTTGTGCAGGATTCATTCAGGAAGGGGGAGCCAGAGAAGAGAGGAGAGGAGGGACTGCATGTGGTCGAAGCGACAGGCGAGGTAGATGACCCTGGCAGCAGAGTTTTGGACAGAGATGAGGGGAGAAAGGTGAGACCGGGGAAGGCCAGTGAGAAGGAGGTTACAGTAATCGAGGCGAGAGATGACCAGAGCATGAACAAGAGTTTTGGCAGACGAGACAGAGAGAAAAGGGCGAATCTTAGCAATGTTATGGAGGGAGAAGCGACAGGATTTAGCAACAGAGTCAATGTAGGGTTTAAAAGAAAGGGGTGAGTCAAAGATGAAGCCTAGGCTACGGGCTTGGGGGACAGGCAGGATGGTGACTCCATCAATAGTTATTGACAGTGAGGAAGGAGAGGAAGGATGAGGGGGGAAGATAAGGAGTTCAGTTTTAGCCATGTTGAGTTTGAGTTGACGTTGAGACATCCAGGTAGAGATGTCAGAGAGACAGTTGATGAGACGAGCTTGAACAGAGGGAGAGAGAGAGGGAGTAGAGAGATAGAGTTGAGTGTCATCAGCATAGAGGTGGTATTGGAAGCCATGGGAGGCAATGAGTTTGCCTAAGGATGAGGTATAGATCGAGAAGAGGAGAGGGCCAAGAACAGAGCCTTGAGGAACACCAACTGAGAGGGGGAAGGAGGAGGAGGCGGAGTTGGAGAGAGACACATTAAAGGAGCGGTCAGAGAGGTAGGAGGAGAACCAGTTATGGACAGAGCCACAAAAGCCAAGGGAGTGAAGGGAATCCAGCAAGAGTGAGTGGTCAACAGTATCGAAGGCAGCAGAGAGATCAAGGAGGACAAGAATGGAATAGAGACGTTTAGATTTAGCCACCAGAAGATCGTTGGTGATCTTAGCGAGAGCAGTTTCAGTAGAATGAAGGGGGCGGAAGCCAGATTGGAGGGGGTCAAGGGAGGAGTTGGAGGATAGGAAGTCAAGGCAGCGGGAGTAGACAACACGTTCAAGCAGCTTGGAAGCAAAAGGAAGGAGTGAGACAGGACGATAGCTAGAAGGGTCAGAGGGGTCAAGAGTGGACTTTTTGAGGATAGGAGAGACAGTGGTGTGCTTGAAGGCGGATGGGAAGGAGCCAGGATTGAAGACAAGCTAGTATTATCCAAAAGAATATAACTCAATCCACAAAAAATGAGTATGTGTAACAAATGTAAACCAAGATTTCTTAGATCAAATCCTCTCAATCTTCAAGACGACAGATCTTTGGCAATCTAATGGAGGGGCAGGGCAGAAACTTTAAACCAAAAACCTAACTGCGTCTTTCTAATAATCAGAATTGCCTCGACATCAGTCTCCAAATGAAGGAGAGAGGCAGGAGTATTGGGAGGAAGGCCAAGTAAATGACAAAAAAATTTATTCCGGGAAATAACCCCATATAAAATCTGAGAGGAAACAGCTTTCAATGCAGCATGGATATAATGTCCTGCAAATTTATCACTAAATCTCTTAACCAAAGTGGACTATGACCCTCTTTGCTTAAGCAATTTGAGAGGAGCTGACCAAGAAAAGTGATGAGGATAAGGTAATCCCCAAATACCTAAAATGATTAACCTCAGTCTATTGGCACCAACATGGCAAGATATCTTTTTGGCAGTTACACTAAACATTTACACTAAATTTCTTCAAGTACATAATTGGACAAACTCTATAAGAGCCCTTTGCAGGCCTATGGCATTCTAGACAATTCAAAAGCATCATCTGCATACATTTACAAGAAAATAGGAGCAGATAAGAGACACAGAGGATGGAAATCCATATCAGACAAATCACAGATATCATTCACATACAAATTGAAAAAAAGTGGGAGTCAGAAAACAACCTCGATGTACTCCTTTCTCAATTGGAGGAATTTGTCTGTTAGCTCACCCCAAAACCCATATCTAATCTGAGCCCAGGTACCCTCATAATAGGCTACAATCAAGCTCAATAGAGGAAGATCTATACCTAACCTCACTAACATACCCCAAAGGATCCTTCTATCCAATGAGTCAAAAGCAGCAAACAAAAGCTGCTGGATTTTTTCACCTGTACATTATTTGTAAGCTAAACATTGCAAAGTAAAAACATGATCAAGAGTGGAATGACCAGCTCTAAAACCAGCCTCTTCTCGAAGATCATTCTGCTCTGCCACCCAGGCAATCAAATGATTAAGGAGATGCCTGCCAAAATTGGCAGAACTATTAATGAAACTAACTGACCTGTAGGATTTGGGCAAGTCCTTAGAACCCCTTTTGTGAATTGGGACTATAATATACTATTCCCCTTCCACAGACTAGAGATCTGGAAGGTGGTAATAATACTATAAAACCATGAAACCAAGATGAATATCTACCAACTAACATACAACTTAAAAACTTCAGTTGGAATGCCATTAGGGCCAGTGCCGCCTTATTTTTTGGTTGAAAAATTAAAATGAGCTACCTGCTGTATAGAAATAAGAAACCCTCGAGCCAACAGCAAACATACAACGGTAAAAGCAGCACTATAAAAGTCACATGCGCTAGCAAACTGCTTGGTAAAATACTCTACACAATCAGAGGGGGAAGATACGAGCTTCAATATTATAAGTAAAATTGCAGGTACCTTTGGAGACTAAAGCCCCAAACATTTTGCTAACCTCTATGATAACAAAATTAAGCTTCTCCCATAACTGTACTTGGTAAAGCCTTTAAAAAAAAAAAAAAAAAAAAGTTAAAATGCTTATATTCTCCTCTAAGGCACTAAAAATTGTCTCCGATTTCCAAGTTTGAGTTCTTCAGATCTTTAGTCCTTTGGTTTAAACTGACTTTCCTGTCATAACATTCCTTATCATACCATGGAGCGTTATATACTACACAGCCAGACTTAATATTAGATCTGAAATGCCTAAACAAAACAGGGTTTTAACAAATCTAAAATTGGACTCACAAGAACTTAAAAACATTTACAGGAGAAGATGTAGTAATAACAGAGCACCACTTTTTTAACAGCTCAGGATCCAAAAGTTTATTGCTAACAGCATAAGCTACGCTTTTATTCCATTTGAGTCTTTCCCTACTTATAATTGAAAAACCTACATCATCAAGAGGCTCTAGGAGCATTTTCACACTGAGAAACTAGTCCGGACTAATTTATATAAACTCTGGTGTTTATTAGTCTGCGCTAACAGAGTGGTACCACCATATGAACAGAAAACTGCAGTTAGTAAGTCTCTGTGACTTTATTTTAATCCTGCGCTGCTTTTTGGCTGTCCCATCGCAATGTTTTCTGTGACTGAAACATCACTTCATGTGATCCTACGAACCAGAGAGGCATAAAATCCTAGAGCATCTGTCAGGTCTTGCCATTGGACTCCGTGGCATTAAGTACTGGCTAGTGAACTAGTCCAGACTAATGAGCACTAGTAATTCAGATGGACATTAGTCCAGACTAGTTTAAGAACGGTTGTTATAAACCCCAGCGATTGGGGTTTTATAACAACCGTGCTTATTTCTTAGTCTGGACTAATAAGCACCATTGACAGCATTCAAATCGACAACCTAGTTTGGACTACATTCAATTAGTCCGGACTAACTGTCCATGTGAAAACACCCTAGATTGATTAAGTCCAGGAAGAGGAACTGAAAACCCATGGGTAAAACTAAGGGTAATTTCAGATGTGATGGGCCTTTCGGTCCACCAGGCTGAACCCTGGACCGGGATCCATCTAGGATCTCAGTCTGTGATCAGTCCGGCCACTCTTTATACGTTCCGGTCTGATCGTGGAGGGGGCGGGGCTGCGCGACCGCTCAGCCCCGTCCCCCTGTGCTCCACTGCCCGCCCGCGGGGAGACGGGCGGGTGCAGCGGCCAATTGGGACCATCAGCAGCGTCTGGACCACGGTCAGGAATGGGGTGAGGTAACAGACGTTACTTTTGCTCCATTCCTGATTGTGGTCCAGCTAACCACCAGGAATTCACCATGGTGAACATCTGGTGGGGCTCAAGCAGACATTCACGCAATCACAGCCACCACCCTGAATCCACTGTGATCCTGTAACGTCTGAAATTACCCTAGAATTCAGTGCATGAGAAAGGGGCATGTGATCACTTTCAGATCTACAAGTAACTGCAAAATCCAAACCAATAAGCCACGAGTATGGTTCTACCAAAAAATAATAGTACCTGAGCCCAAAGATGAAACATAAGTTACAGCACCTGAACTATCACTAGGAAAGGAACCTTTCACCTTTCTAGGATAAAGTAACTGTCCAAATTTATTCTGACCAGCATTGTCAAATTTGGGAGCAGAAATTATTATTATTATAAACATTTAGATAGCGCCGGTCATGTACCTGGCACTGTACAGAACTTAGACATAGATGCGGTCCCTGCCTGTGGCTTACAATCTAAAAGACAAGGAGGGGGAGACAGGGTGAGTGGACAGTGGGAGAGACAGGGGAGAAGACAAACAAACATTCAAGTGGATGCGAAGTCTCAGGTGCGTGTGCTTGGCTTGGTTACAATCAGGTTGGTTGCAGCACACTGCAGAGGAGGGCAGACAGTAAGTATATGGGGAACGACTAGCAGGCATCGGGAAAGGCGGTGAGGAAAAAAATGGAACTTGAGGAGGGATTTGAAGGAGCGGAGGGAGGGGGCAAGGCAGATGTGGGCAGGGAGGGAATTCTAGGCATGGGGGCAGTGAGGGAAAAGGGTCGAAGGCGGTTAGGTGAGCAGGAGAAACGAGGGAGAGTGAGGGAGGGGACAGAGGAGGAGCGGAGAGCGCGTGCAGGAGTGCGTAGGGAGATTAGGTCCAAGAGGTAAGGGGGAGCTTGGTTGTGGAGTGTTTTGAACATGAATACCAGGAGTTTAAACAGGATACGTTCAGGAAGGGGGAGCCAGTGAAGGGAGAGGAGGAGAGGCTGCACATGGTCGAAGCGACGGGCAGAGTGAATGACCTTGGCAGCGGAGTTTTGGATTGCGATAAGGGGGGACAGGTGAGAGCGAGGGAGGCCAGCAAGTAGGAGGTTGCAGTAGTCGAGGCGAGAGATAACCATGGCATGAACAAGGATTTTGGCCGAGGAGATAGAGAGAAAGGGGCGAATGCGGGCAATGTTGTGGAGAGCGAATCGGCAGGATTTGGCCACAGACTCAATGTAAGGTTTAAAAGAGAGGTGCGTGTCAAAGATGAAGCCCAAGCTACGGGCTTGGAGAACAGGATGGATGGTGACCCCATCGATGCAGATGGTCAGGTTAGAGGGAGAGGAAGGGGAGGGAGGAAAAATGAGGAGTTCGGTCTTGGCCATGTTGAGCTTGAGCTGACGTCAGGTCATCCAGGCGGAGATATCATAGAGGCAGTTGACGAGGGGTGAGTGGACAGAAGAGGAGAGAGAGGGGGGTAGAAAGAGAGCTGGGTGTCATCAGTGTAGAGATGATATTGGAATCCGTGGGAGGCAATAATTTTGCCAAGGGACAGGGTGTAAATAAAGAGGAGAGGGCCAAGGACAGAGCCTTGGGGGACCCCAACCGAAAGGGGGAGGGAGGAGGAGCTCGACTCGGGGATCGAGACTTTAAAGGAGCGGTTATCCCCCATATAATATTTAATACCTCAAACGCCTCCTCATCCCACTTCATGGCACATATTCTAGCATTAAATCCACCTGCAATAAGCAGTCTATCATGGGGGGGGGGAGGGGGAAAATCACTTTTCAGTTTTTCCAGATAGAACTGGAGAAAATCCCAAATGTTGGGGTTAGCTTATTTGGCAACAACGGGGGGATAAATATTAATCACAATCCAAGATTCACCTAGACAAGACCAGACAAAAATGTCAACACTAAAATTTGCATCATTAGCCACCATAATAAGCAAAACCACCTGGCAAGTTATAACATAAGAAACCCTTGATAAAAAATTGGGTCTGCACACCATATTCTCAGTGGTCGCACCAAGGTTGTGGAACTTCCTCCTGATGGAGGTCTGCTTGGCCCTGGACTTTCACTCTTACCCTTAGTTTTACTCATGGCCTGATACACACATTTTCTCAAGGAGATATTCTGAAAAACCAGTATCTCCAGCTAGCTGATCTTGCTCTGGCAGCAGGACAACGAAATGGGCTGACTGGCGGCTCTTCTGCTGCAGCTCAAGCTGCCAATGGTGACCATGCTGTAAAAGAGCAGAGTCCTCATTCCCATCATGCTGGTCACCCTGGTCTCCAAGAAATTTGCTGCAGTTACCTAGTTCAGCCCTCTACCACCCTACTGCTAGAAAATTCTCATGAGGAAGTAATGGAGGAGACAGAAGCTACCTAGCAGCTTAACCTAAAAGTTTCTGATACCCAAATCCAACAAGCAACTGTTGCCTTCCCTGAGCCTAATCATCCATCTTCACCAGACCCACTTTGCTCCTCAGGGCTTCTATTAAGAACCAAGATAGAGAAGAGGATCCAGGTTTTTGTTGTTGTTGTGTTTTTTCCTTTTTGCCCTTTTTCTTTAAAAAAAATAAAAAATTACATTTTTTCAAACAAACAAACAAACAAACAAACAAATTTAAGGAAATACCTTAAACAAATAAATAAAATAAATAAATAATCTCCTTCCACTTGAATTCATGTCTACCACTACAAGAGAGCACTTGATTATTCCCCCCAAAAGGCAAAAGACTGATTCTGGGTGCTAGGTCACTGGTAGAAAATTTTATGGAATTTTCAAAAAGTGACCAAATTTTCTCACAGGAACAGCTATGTGGCCACAAGAACACTTATCCTGGCTACCTGAGGTAGCAGGAGTAACAAGCTTCCTATTAGAAATTTGTTACTGCAGAATCAACTAAATCCAGTGGGCCACTATCTGCTAAATTTTTTAAATCTTGCCAAACCTGCCACAAAGCACCTAGCATGATTTTAAAATAAAAAAAGAAGTTCTTGATCTAAGTAATGTCTTTCACTATAATATCAATGGCCTTCTCTAGAGACCTACAACTTTTACAACAGGACATAGACCCACAGGGCAAATCACATGACTGGTCCACATTAGACTTGATAGGCACATTACAAAAATCAGACTCTGTGACAGGACAAGGGGAGGAGAAACTATTTTTACTCTTTATCGGGTTCAGGACTAATATGTTCAACAGAGATGCTTGCTTTAAATAGATACCTTCGCAACAACAAGGGAGAGTTGTTTCACAGATGCCTAGTAAAACCATCCCAACACCCCTGTAAAAATATTGGGGGGCCTCCAATGGAACACTCTTTGTTCAAATACCCTAGACCATTTAAAGCAAGGATTACCAACTCCCAAAACACAAATATCTTGCACTGTGGGCAAATTTACAGAGTCTGATTTTCCTTTGAGAAGCCAAATTACACTTCTGTGCTGGTCTCCTTGGAGGCTTGGAAAGCAATCTCCTTGTTTTAGAATGAGTCAAACTTATAATTAGGTTTGCTGCACTTTCCAAATCCCTCAGATGAAATGAAAAGGTAATTTTGGAGTAATAGCTGCTTTACTCCCCCCACAAGCTCACTTTGCCACTGCCCCAGGTTCTTGTGCCGCTGCTTCGAGCTGCTCCCCACTGTTATTACCCATGTAGCAAGAGCCACACCACCCACAAACGGCCATCAACCAGACAGTGCCTTTTAGCATCGGCTGAAGGCTCCCAGCGCTTAAGGAATACCTGATGGGGAGGAGGAACCACAGATGTAGGCAATACTTCTGTACACCAACCCCCTTCACAGCTCCCCTTCAGTTCAAGAAATTCGGGGTAAAGGCCAAGATAGTGTTTCTATATTGGAAGGCTTATGAGAAAGTCTCAAGAAAGCCTTCCTTATAAGGAGGAGAAAGATATGTACTGGGATAAGCTGCAGAAGTGCTTATTTGTTTTTTTCCTGAGCAATGTAAAGAGACAACCGCCACAAAACAAACCAACAAAAAAGCCAGAGATGAGTTTGAGAAGGCTGGGAATGCACTGAGCAATTTCTGTCTTCCAGCACCAGTACTTCCTGGGATGCAACTATCCTTTAATATAAAAATGTGAAATGACTTATGTAGAATAAAAACCCTTCTAAAAAGTCTGATTAAAACTGCCTGAAAGCACTGAAGAAATCTTTCCACACACATACTAGTCGTCCAGCTGTGCAGTAGATTTAAGAAGTTTACTTTAGACTGGAATCTTTCCAATAAGCCATCTTTGAAGCTCATGTTGGCTAGTAATCCTGAAGATTAGAGTCAGAGTCCTTATTCTTGGAGGTGGTTTACTGTGATTCTGAAAAGATGAGGCCAGATCCTCAGCCCCATCTGAAGTCCTATTTGCATCACCCCACTAGCACGTACGAGACTTACAGCTGCCTTACGGGAACATGACATTCTGCTAGACTGTTGTCGCTTAGTATAGAAGGGGCAACCCTGGCTGTTAACTTGCAACCTTGCTCGTTACTAGCACAAGTTGGAGTAGCCTATAGATACTTAAAAAACTTATCCCACAAACCAGTATGGCCCCGTGAGCCCAGAATTAGGCTAAGCAGCACTGCTAGGGGGCATAAGGGGATCCAACCTTTTAGGCAGGCAGGCAGGCAGAAAGAAAGAAAAGAAAAAGAAAAAAAAGTAAGAGTTCTCATAGTTAGTACATAGAGTACAGTACAGCATAGTAGAGAGCTAGTACACAGTATGCTTGTTGAATTTAGAACACTTATCACATGGCACGTTTATAAGAACTCAAAACCCCACCGGAGAGCTGAAGAAGCCCAGACAGTTTCAGAACTAGGTAACTAGTCCAGCTTGTACGGCATAAAACTCTGCTGAGAGAGCCCTAGGTCCAGGTGTGAACAAATCCTGCAGGTTCTTGTTACTGTGGTGTTTCTGTAATGATGCAGGAAGGGAGAAGGCATTACCTGGAGTTCCCACACTAGCTGTTGAAGGCTGGCTAAGAAGTTGTGCTAAGAAACGTCAGTAAAGCTTATGGGATGTATATCCAGGCCATCAAAGATTAGGAAAGAGCTCAGCAGACACCTAACAAGGAGGAAACTGACTGCCCTATGATCCCACCCTACTTAACAAAACCTCTCCATTCTCTGTGGGAACTTGGGATGTCTGGTGGTGTTATCACAACAGAAAAATACTGAAAATTATAGCCCAGGGGAGAACAGCCACACACTCATGCAAAGAGTCAGTGACACAGGCTTCCCAGCAAGGGCTACAAAGCTTTCAAGTCCCCCCCCCCCCACCCCTGTTCTGCATGGCTTCCCGGCTGAGGGGGGCACAGCTGTTAAGAGTAAGGAGGGAGGGGGGCAGAGACACGACATCACCAATCCAAGGCTGCTAGTGCCACCACTCCTGTCAATGCTGGGGCTCACTGCTCCTATTGGCCTACGCTTGCAGCTGCTTCCCCTGTCCCTCCTCCCTGCTCTCAACTGCCTCCATACGGCTTCAAAGCCAGGGGCAGATGCGCCTGCTTCCCCATTCCTGCAGTTGCCCCCCTACCATTCCACATTGATTCTAGGCTGGGGCCATGCTGAGCCCCACACCCAGTCCGTTTGCTGCTTTCAGGTTTGGATCAAGGTCTGCAGCCTTCTGCGCCCGTGCAAGCTTTCCAGCTGGGACAGTACAGCTTTCTGTTCCCCCACATCTTCCTGGCTGGGGAAGCATGGCTCCCCCACTCCCACCTGGCCCATGTCACACAGAAGGTGGGGATCCAGCCAGGACTGGATCAGCCATAGTCACTTGCCAGCTGCCATTTCCCCACCCCATTGGTATGGATCAATTCAATGTGTAAATGTAACACTGAACTCATCCGTTGTTGAAACAGGACGTTTCAATTTCATGTGCTGCTTTTCTCTCTTCAGAACATAAGTACTGTCATACTGGGTCAAGACCAATGGTCCACTGAGCCCAGCATCCTGTTTCTGACTCAATATTAAGGTAATGGAAATCACCCATTATTATTGTGTTTTCAACTATAATAGCCTGTCTAATCTCTATTAGCATTTCATAGTCAGTCTCAACGTCCTGATCAGGGGGTCGATAGTATAGTCCCACTACTATACACTTCCCCTGTTACGTATGGAATTTCTATCCATAGAGACTCCAGAGTACAGTTCACTTTCTGTAAAATTTTAATCCTGTTTGACTCAACACTCTAACATATAGTGCCATTTCACCACCAGCTCGATCTAGTCTGTCATTTTGATATATTTTGTACCCTGGTATTACAGTGTCCCATTGGTTATCATCATTTCCCAGATTCCTATTATGTCTATATCCTCATTTAGTGTGAGAGCCAACGTGTTGTAGTTGATAAGGTGCTGGGGTTGGACCTGGGAAACCAGGGTTTGAATCCTGCCCTAGCCATGAACTTCAGCTTCAGTTCCCCATCAGTAAAATGGGAATATGCACATCTCTCCCCCTGTGTTCCCCTCACTCTTGTCCATTTTAGACTGTAAGCCTATTGGGCAGGGACCTGTCTCTATTAATGACTGTAAAGCACCAGGTATAGTGCATATAAATGCTTGATAATAATAATAATAATAATAATAATAATTCTCTAATTCTCCCATCTTATTTTTTAGACTAGCATTTGTATATAGATGCAAACACTCTTTATTCTTATTCTACTTGCTATAAGTAACTATTTCAGTTATTTTGGAATCATTTAAATTTTGTCTGTTCTGCAGAGATTTCCACTTGAGCTCTCTCAGCTTCTTTCCCATCCTCTATATCAGGATACTTTAATTCCCCTGAATCAACAGCATACTTTGGAGATGCTTCAGCCCGAACCATGAGCCCCTCAGCACCTGTCGGCTTTCCCCCGGATTCTAGTTTTAAAACTTCTCTATCTCCTTTTTAATTTTTAGCTCCAGCAGCCGGGTTCTGTTTTGGTTAAGGTGGAGCCCACCCTGTCGACATAGGCTCCCTCTTCCCCAAAAGGTTCCCCAGTTCCTATTGAATCTAAAGCCCTCCCTCTTGCACCATCGTCTTATCCACACATTGAGACTGTGGCGCTCAGCCTGCCTCTGGGGTCCTGTGCATGTAATGGGGAGCTTTTCTGAGAATGCTACCCTGGAGGCTCTGAACTTCAATCTCTTACTTTGAAGCCTCAATTTACCCTCCAAAACCTCCCTCCTATATCTTCCTATGTCACTGGTACCCACATGTACCACAACTACTGGATCCACCAAGCACTCTCTAGAATTATTATTTTATTAATTTGTATCCTGCCCCTCCTGCCTCAGGCAACTCGGGGCGGCTCACAACAACATTCAAATAAAAAAATCACATAAAACATACAAACAAACAGTATAAAATGCTAAAAAAATACAAACAGTGTGCAGCAAAAAGTTCAAACCCCTCCCAGAATTCTGTCTAGGCAATGCGCGAGGTCCACTTTCACGGCAGGCAGGCAACTTACCATGCCATGCTCACAGCCATCAGCAAGTCTGCCATCAGCAACTCATCAACCTACATTCCTAATAATGGAATTCCCAACTATGAGGGCTATCCTATTCCTACCTGTGGAAATGTATCCTTGGTGCAAGAGGATACGACGACATTATCTGAAAGTCAGGTCCCAGCTACAGGGTCATTTCCCACCATAGCAGCATGATACCCTCCCTACCCCCACCAGACCTTCAAACTCCAACACAGCACAGGAGTTACAAGAGCGGAGGTGGGACTGCTCTACTATGTCCCTGAACGTCTCCTCTATAAACATCTCAGTCTGTTTCAGCTCCTCCAGCTTAGCCACTCTAGTCTCCTGGAGAGTGCACGCTTTCTCCGAGAGCCCGGAGCTCTTTGTACTGACTGCATACATACAACCTCTCCCTAAGAGGAAGACTTCCTTATTTGAACATTCAGTTAGATTCTAGTGAGCCTATTAGGTCAAAGATTAATCTTTTTGAGGTCTGTAAGACATCTAGCATACTCTTTGGGCGCTAATAAATATGAAAACAGCCTGCTGCAGTTCAGGTTTGGCCCATGCCGCTTGCGGGTTCTGTGGGTGGAGGCGACATGGCCGGTGTGGGAAAAACACCTAATAAATGGGCAGGTGTCCACCCACCTTGTGTGGGCCAACGTTTTGTTTGTTAACCCCCTTAGCTGTCAAGTATAAGAAGAATTTTCTTATTAAGAGAACAGTATTTTGAATTGTACTTCATCTTCTAGAGGTTCTCAAACTGCAGGTTGGGACCCCAAGAGGAGATGTACTATCTGTGGATGGGGTTATGATCACAATGAAACTGGATACACTTTGCCCATCTTTGTTGCTGTCTAGTTAAGTTTCAAAATGGGGTCACAAATTTATGGGAACCACTGATGAAGACCAAAGGAGTAAGAGGAATACCATTTAGTGTTCAGCTTGGATAGCTGTTGCTTCAGGGTCTCAGCTTTGCCACCAAACTCTTGCTTCATCTTGGCATTTTTTTCTTCTGCTAACTGTCTGGCCTTTTCAGCACGTTGCAATCTAAAGCAAAAGGAAGATGGGTTACAAATGGAACCACCACTTACAAGTATACCCCTCCAAAAACCCATTCCATTGTCATTTGTTTTCTACAGCAAGGCTTTAAATGCAGCAGTCAGAGAGCAGTATGCCTTAACACAGGGATTGGGGGTGGGGTGGGGTGGGGGGCATATACAGCATTGTCAGTTTTATTTGTCCCCTTTCCATTTTCTAGATCTGGCCTCTAGATCCAACTTCTAACTTGAAGTATTGAAAGAGTGCACTCAGGAAAAAGGAATGGGGTTGGATATGTGGACCCTTCCCTACCTTTCCCCCATTCTTAGTAGTAAGTAAAATTTATTGCGTGGACGTAGACCATTGCAGGACACACAAAACATACAATCCCAGAAGGATACATACAGATGTAATTAAAATAACCAATACATCTTATCGGCTGGGGCCCAAAGTAACCCGTGGACCGTACAGTTTAAAAATATAAGCATAAAGAAGCAGGCCAAAAGTCAACAGGGGGTGAGATCTTGCCCACGTAAAACTAGTCCTAAACTGGGAGACCCAAATTAAATTCCATGGTGAGGCCTACACAACAATAACACAGCAGATCTCCCATAACTAGGAGGTTAGAGTGAAATACCATCTAGTCTGAGATAGGGTCAAATTCCAGGAAGGACTTTTTAATATGGCGCGTCCGAACCAAGGAGGCTGCAACATTGTTAATGGTTTGGGCATCAGCACTATCCAGCAACAAGGCTAAGAGGGTATCATCGGATCTACCTGGGAACTTCAAAATAATAGGCAAAAGGTACTCCTCCCTTAATTTATCGTATAAATGGCAATATTAAAAAATATGCGCAAAAGAGTCTGTTTCCAAGTTGTCAAATGGGCACAGCCTTTCTACGTAGGGTGTGCCCTGGAAACGACCAACCAGAACTTGCAAGGGGAAGGTGTTAACTCTGGCACTATAAAAGAGCTGTTTGGCTCTAGCAGAGATGGAGGCAGCCAAATAACTAGCTCCATGCCCAGGCTCTGGGACCCATAACAAGTATGCCCGCATATGGGAAGAAGCCCTCACCCTGGCTAGCTCTGACTGTCTTTCGGTGTTGCTAAGGTGCAGGAGAATCTCCTTCCTAACTGAAGCCAAGGGCTTATGGGCCAGATGAGCCCTTGGCTGCCCATTTTCCATTAAGTAATCCTCCAGCTTGGTAACCCAAGGATTAACAAAACTGTCTTTGCTGACTCCCTTCAATAATAATGAGCCCTGTTTGGTATAAAGTTTGCACCAGAACTTTAGTCATTTCCATGGCAACCTGGCACCAGCTCTTCTGTCCAAGCTCCAGCCTAATTGCAGCATGCGGGGTGCCCTTTGGGGCTCCTATGAGGCACGTAAGAAAGCTTGCCTGGATTGGGTTAATTTTATGCGCCTGGAAAGGGGCCCACAGCTCGGCACCATACAGGATTTGTGATCGAACTTTGCTATTGTGAACCTGAAGCGCAGGGTAGATAGCCAACCTGCCCTGCCACGCAAATAGGCCCACAATTGAATATGCCGTCCCTCTTGCTACTGCCAGCGCTCTTCCCACATGTCATTCTTAGTATAACTGCTGGGCTCTCCTCTCTCAACGCCTATCTGGCCCATGGAGCTTGTATTATTTTTCCACAGTGGTCCCAGAGGAAATAAAGGTTTCTCACCCCTGCCTCAACACTACTGCCCATTCAAAATGCTACAGAGTTACAGATGTTTCATGGGTCAGATCTATACATGTGGCTGCAATCTTCAGACCACTTATTTCAGAGTAGTTCCCCTGAAGTTAATGAAACTACTTCAGAGAAACAAAAATTGGTCACCTACCTCGGTGAATTTGTTTCTTCTCTGACGAGCTGGCAGTGATCCGCTGGGTAGCTCTGCGGATGACCGTCAGGAGGCAGAAGAAAGAAGCAGCCTACTGCGCATGCGTGGAGCTGCCCGCCATTTTGATCAGTCTGTTATCCAAGCCGAGGCACTTCTCCACTTCTGGAAATACTTAACACAACATTAAAGCGTTCTTCCCCAAATTAGCGCATGGTCCCAA
>QEPC01000541.1:1836048-1869288 GCA_003113815.1 Sphenodon punctatus
ACATTAAATCTCATTTGCCATTTAGATGCCCAGGCACCCAGTGTCGTAAGATCCTGTTGCAGTTCCTCACAGTCTGCTCGTGTTTTAACTACCTTGAATAACTTGGTGTCGTCTGCAAATTTGATCACCTCACTCTTAACACCCTTTCCCAAATCATTAATAAATACATTAAGCAGCACCGGTTCCAATACAGATCCCTGAGGCACACCACTCTTTACATCTCTCCATTGTGAAGACTGACCATTTAGTCCAACCCTTTGCTTTCTATCTTTTAATCAGTTTCTGATCCATAGTAAGACACTATCTCCTATCTCATGACTTTTTAATTTTCTCAACAGTCTCCCATGAGACACCTTATCAAATGCTTTCTGGAAATCCAGGTACACTATATCTACTGGGTCTCCCTTTTCCACACGCTTATTTACACCCTCAAAGAATTCCAACATGTTAGTGAGGCATGACTTACCTTTCCTAAATCCATGTCTCTTTCCCATTAAGCCATGTTGTCAACATGCCCTGTAATTCTGTCCTTTATTTATTTAAGACATTTTTACCCCGCCCCTCCTGCCACTGGCAGCCCGGGTGGCTAACAAAAATTCAACAATAAAAATACAATAAAATATATAGAAGCATTAGATAAAAACAACAAGAATGGGAAGACAAAAAACCCCATAACACCTCCCACCCTATTCTTCTTCCTTGCCAAATGCGTGGCGGAACAGCCATGTCTTACAATTCCTACAAAAACTCGGGAGGTCTGGGGCCAGACGGGTCCCCACTAGGAGGGAGTTCCAAAGGTGCGGTGTGGCCACTGAGAACGCCCTGTCCCGCGCAGCCTCCTGGGAAATCCAGGGGACCTCCAACAGGGCGCCCCCAGATGACTGCAGGGGCCGGTCCAAATGGTTTCCACCATTTTGCCCATCACAGACGTCAAGCTTACTGGTCTGTACTTTCCAGGATTGCCTCTGGAGCCCTTCTTAAATATTGGAGTTACATTTGCCACCCTCCAGTCCTCGGGTACAGTGGCAGATTTTAGTAACAGGTTACAAATTACTAACAGTAGGTCTGCGATTTCATAATTGAGTTCCTTCAGAACTCTGGGGTGAATGCCATCTGGCCCTGGTGACTTGTTAGTATTCAGTTTGTCAATTTGCCCTAGAACATCCTCCTCCGTCACATTGATTTGTAACAGATCTTCCAATTCCTTGCCCACAAAGCAAGGATCTGGCGTGGGCACCTCCCAAAAATCCTCTGCAGTGAAGACCGACGCAAAGAACTCATTCAGCTTCTCTGCAATGTCCTTATCCTCTGTGAGCTCCCTTGTCATCTAATGGACCAACTGACTCCCTAGCAGGCTTCTTGCTTCTGATGTATGTGAAAGTTTTCGTTTCTTGTTTTTGCCTCTTTAGCAAGCCTCCCTTCAAAATCTCTCTTGGCCTGCCTTATTAACATTTACTCACTCTCTCTGTGTGTCCCACTCACACCTGCTAGAGGGTGCGGACCCACCTGCCAGTCTTATCGGCTCTCTGCACTATTTAAGGCTGCTGAGGGCTGTGGCAGGTGTTTTAGTCTGTCCCTATCTCTTGCTCTGCCCACTTCTATTGCTAGACCCCTCTAGAATGTGCTCTGCTTGCACTTCTGCTTTGTGTCAGTGTTCTTCCCTGCAACCTGTGTCAATTGTGTTGGTGAGTCTTAGTGTTTTGTTCACCCCTTTGTGTTCCTTGTGAGAGTAGCACTTCCCCGCCTTGCTGTTGCTTGTAATTCTTGTCCCTCTGTGTGCTGAAGCACTTCTCTTCCAGCTCTCTTGTCCCCTTAGTCTTCCCTCACAGTGTGTATTCTGCTTTGTATCTTCCTTGAACTTTGTCACTTCTCCATGTTGGTTTGTCTTCCTCGTGTCCTGAGTCCCTCACATTGTGTCTTGTTCCCTATCGGTCTATCCTTCTATCACCTGTGTTTGTCAAGTCCTGCATTTGCTCCCTGTTCCACCCTATAACCCTGTATTCTGTTAAGCTCCCTGTTGCTTCCCAGCTCTGGTTCCCCAGCTCCCTGTCCCTTGACCTCGATGATGAGCCATAAGCTCTCTTAGGCAATGCTGAGCATTCAGTCTCGCTGAAATCGGAGAACGGCCAAGAGGTTTTCTTGTTTGATCTGTGAGACTTCCCCTATTCCCTTCAACCCTTTCCCTTCCTACCTTCCCTTCTCTTCTCCCCCTTCACTGGCTGCTGACCCTGGAGCCATGACACCTGGGATCTTGCTTGTAGCGTACCACAAGGTTTGATTCGGTCTCCACTTTTATTTAACATCTATATGCAACTCCTGGGTGAGGTCGTGAGATGGTTTGGTGTGTGTTGCCACCAGTATGCTGATGATACCCAGCTTTACCTCTCTTTTTCAATGAACCCAGGTCCTGCAGTCTCGGTGCTTTCCCAGTGGTTGCTAGCAGTGAGAGACTGGATGAGGCTGAGCAGACTGAAGCTGAATCCTGATAAGGCGGAGGTGATGTTGGTGGGTAGGGCAATAGAGGTGATGGCTCCCCTTGTGGAGAGAATCCTCCCTCCGCTGGCCCCGCAGGTGCAGAGTTTGGGAATTCCGTTGGACCCTGGCCTCCACCTGGATTGTCAGGTGGAGGCAGTGGCAAAGGGAGTCTTTCGCCAATTACATCTTGTGCAGAGGATCCAGCCATATGTTTCAAGCTCTGACCTTTAAAGCCCTACACGGTCTGGGCCCCTCCTATCTGAGAGACTGCCTCACTCCCTGGGCCGTGGAGTGACCTCTGCGTCCTACCAGGGGCACCTCCTTGGAGGTCCCCCGGGTGAACCAGGGGGCCACAATGGAGAGGGCGTTCTCGGTGGCTGCACCACAGCTGTGGAACTCCCTCCCTGAGGAAGCTTGCCTGGCTCCCAGCCTGTTGGCCTTTCGTTGGACCTGTAAGACCTGGCTGTTCATCAGGGCCTTTGGGGGAAGGGGGTGGGGTGGGAAATAAGGGTAGGTTTTTTACCAGTGGGTTTTACCTCTTTCTTGTCGTCTTTATTGTTTTAGTAATCTTTATTGTTTTAGTAATCCGTTTTATGTATTGCTTTTATATATTGTTTTAAATATTTTGTGAGCGGCCCCAAGCTGCCATAGGGAGCGGGATACAAGTCAAATAAATAAATAAATAAATAAAGTCACCATGCGCCTATCATGCATTTTGTCACAGTTCCCCACACCAAGCCAACTGTCATTAGGAGGCTCACAATTTAAACAGAAGGCTTTTTTTATTACAAGTCAAAATCAAGTTCCATTGAATGAAAAGGAGTGTGGTTGCTTTCCAAACATCATCTCTGGAAGGGCAGAGGTTGTTTTTTTTCAGGATGCAGCAAGAACTGGGACAAAGTCGTACACTATCAGTTTGCAGAAAGTAACCTGGTTGGGTGGAGGGCATTCCATTCCTCTGCAAAGGTTTCCCTTCTTTGAAGTTCAAACAGCCTCCCTTTTCTAGTTCCTTCTTTCCACTTCTTAGATGGGAAATGAGAACATATGTTCATGAGACATGCATTTCATGCTGTCATGATAAAGGAGACAAAATATTTTTTGGGGGGTTGGTGGGGGAAGTGTGATGAGATTTGCGTTTTGGCAATTCTTGAATGTTCTGCTTCCTGGTATTAAATAAAGATATTTGTGGGGTGTGTGGACTCATAGGAAATGAACCAGGTGGAAACACTGAGTGCCGACAGCTGCAATACCTCCTCAGTAGCAGAGGCATTTGAAAAGTTGAAAAAGTAGTTTAGCTTTTGATCAGAGAGGTCAGTGTGTCTCATAAAATCTCTCTGCTAACATGGAACTGCTTTGCCAGATTCAGATGTACCAGTTCTGTATGTTTCTAGGTATTTATACCATATTCCTATCACTACAATAGCTGTATGTAAGGACAGGTTTGGGTCAAGTCAACCTTTTTAAGTCCCCAAACTTCAAGGGCAAGAAACTCCAAATTTTTGAAAAAGAAAAAGTGATACCATTAATTGGAAAGATCAATAAATTTTGACTTTCAGTAGGAAAGTAAAGGGAAACCACAAACCTCTTCCTGAAGTTTTGCATTGGTCTTTTCCAAACAATCTATCTTGATCTGAAGATCGCCAACCGTACAACTGTGACAAAAAAGTAATATTTGAATCAAAATGAAAAGAATGTAAATATGCAATTTTTATTCATCCAACAATCATATTTCCTTAAAGGTATTTAGTTGGCAAGCAAATAGGAGATGAAAGGGCAACGATTCAAAACAGCATAAAATTGAACATCTTTACATACTTGAGAGACGGGAAACCAGTGTCCTATATTTACCAAGGCACCTGTTCTAAGCTATAATGAGGTAAGATGGCCAGCACTGCCCAGCTTAGAACCCAAGTAAAATTACCCAGGAGCAAATATTTTGTGAGAACATGCTCTGAATCTACGCTCACAGATGTTGGAACATCAAAAAGGAAAATCATCCATGAAAAGAACATCAGCAATTGTTAGGTATCCTGCTCTGCTGGTTCAAGCCCAATCGAAGCAAATGGGAAGCTCTTTGAAGCTCAGAGCATGAAAGACTACGCTAATATGGACTTAAAGCAGTTTCCTTTATACTTACAAAATTATTACTTCCAAATTCACAAGGAAAAATAAATAACTTTTTTGTTATGGTTCCTATTGGGAAGTGTCAAATGCATCAATGCTGTGTTTGCTACAGCGATGATGCATCCAGAAGAGAAATAGGGGTCTAGTCTCTTTAGTGCCAATCTACCCAAGCATTCAAGCACACACGTAACCATATTTCTAGCCCCGCAGACAACAGATTTATTCACTAGCTTAATTAAGCACATATTTAAGTGCTTTGCTGAATCAGGGCCTATGCCCTGCCAACAAAGTGTTTTCATTTGTGATATTATCACAGTCCATGGCTAGGACTTCATCAGTAATTGGTTTGTCATCCTTGATTTAACCCAGAAAAGTTTAGTATCTCTGTCAGGGATCCAGGCTCACTGTGTTTTCCTCATTGGCTGCAATGGGAAAACACAGTCAACACAGGTCCCCGAGTTTGCAATGCTGAAGAGCTGCAGAGAATCAGTGTTAATGGAAGAGAAAAGATTCACTCTGGTGCTTAGTGTCCCTACAAATTTTACAACATTGTTACCGTACCCTATCAAATACATACGTAACAGCTGAACAACTAATATCCTCGTGTGTGTGTGCGCATATATATATTAATCAGATCCTTACATTTGGTCCATTCTCACTATTGGAAGAGAGATTCAAGTTCTAGCCATTATTTTGGATATCTTAGTCAATATTCAACATCTCATTCTAGGAAAAGGGTTGCTGAAGATCCACACTCCAAGTTACATGTGCATTAAGCTCTGGAATGGGTATAGTTTTTCAGGGTTTTAGTAAATGAGACTCCAGTCCTCCATATTTTGTAAGGATTTCTTTAAAAAAGCTAATTTATTAAAAAAAGAAAATTTAACATACATCATAAGCACTGTACAAGTCACAGTCTTATTTAGTGTTTGTAAAACCACTTGATGAAGTTGTTTTCTGGATACAAAATATGGTCTAAAAATATAATCTATTTAAGATTACCGTAGAGATTGATTCCTTTCTTAGGATTACACAGGATAGTGGGAAATGTCCTCAGTTCCAAGACAAATTAGTTTCTGAGTTGGTTTTGAGTTTTAACTTTTCTCTCAAGAAGAAAAAGATACCGAATCAAAAACACAAAACATCTCCCAGATCTTAACAGCAGCACATTCTCAGACTACAGCACCATGTCACTTTCAGATGAATGTTTTGTCTGTAAAGAGACATCAAGAGGTACTAAAAGTTATTTTCCAAGGGGAAGATCTCAATTTAGCAGGTGCTTTTATGTTGTTAGGAACTAGGGAACGTTGGCTACAAAGCAGAAAGAAGAAGAGAAGAAACTCATCTGCTAAATGGAGAGTTCTCTTTGGAAATCCACACATTGGGTGCTTTTAGGCAGACAGCAGCCCTGCCTCTGCTCCGCCACACCCCCAGGTGGCCTGTCTGTCTAAAGGCAGGCCGTCAGATGCGAAGCAGAGGTGGAGCAGGCTGTCCCTGCTCTGCTCCAGCCCTGCTTATGGTGCTCCATAACATCCAGGAGCATTGTCAGCAGAACGGGCTGCCCAAACCCGGGGCACCAGTCCGAGGCGGAGCTGCTGTCTGTCTGCTTGGTGGACAGCCACTGCAGCTCTGCTCGCAGGTGGGGGGTTGCCCCAGACAACACCACAGAGTTGCGAGCAGCAGCCAAGAGCGCTGGGCGGTTTGCCTACAACTCTACAATGTGGGGGAGGGGGCACTGTGCAGGCCGACTGTGGGCTGCAGCAGCTGCTGGCTGTTTAAATATGGCCCAGGCGGGGCTTGCAAGCGGGCAGATGGGTGGCAAACCCTACATCAGTCTGAACACACCCATTATGAAAAGAATCAGCATTCAGATTACAAATTTAAAAGGCAAATTGTGAAAATGTTACAGGAAAAGCACATTAAAGAAGACTGCTTTTAGCATACAAACCCTACCTGAGATGGCGGTTAAGTTCTTCCACATAATGTTTCTGGTCAAGCACTGCTGTAATTTCTTCATCTATAGTTTTAAAAAGGAACAAAACATTTTTGCAGAGTAATTCACTGTAGTGTTAAGTCTCATACTATACCAGAGATTTTCAATTACCATCACCCTGACCTTCCCATAGTATGGATTGGAAGGAAAATTTCAGGTGGAGGGAGATATGAACCACTGTATTAGTTTAGCTTAAGAGCACTAGCAAAATAATTTTAAGCCTGGAACTCCCTCCCTGAATAGATTGCTCTGCTCCTTCCCTCCCCACCTTCATATCCCTCCTGAAAACATACCTCTGTCAGACTTTCTTTAGCTCCTCATCCCCATAGACTTGTGTCACTGATGCCTCCTCTTCCATCCTTCATTCAGGATCCCCCTCTTCTTTCCTTCAACTAAGTGACGCATGTGCACCTATAACTTCTCAACTTCATGAATGTAACCCTCCCCCTAGGTTCCCCTCTCCCTCGTCTTTTCTAGTTTATAAGTCCCTTGGGGTAGGGACTCATCTCTAACTACTGATTTACATTGCTGGTACTATATAAACAACAAAATAAGAATATCTCCAACAGCAAATAATAAATATTGCTTTATGAAACATGCCTGGCTGCTGTTGGGGACTGGATGTGGGCGAGTCAATTGAAGCTGAATCCAGGTAAGACTGAAGTGATGACAACTGGCTGACCCTGTGACTTGGAGGGGATTGGGACCTCTACCATTGAGGGGGGGTGGGTCTGGCCTCCTCTAGTTATGCAGGTTCGCAGCCTTTGTGTGTTTCTGGACCCCTTGCTGCACCTCGATTGTCAGTTTACGGTGGTGGCTAGGAGTGCTTTTTGCCAACTCTATCTGGTGAGAAGGCTGCAGCCCTTTTCAGTTCAGTTCTGGCCACCATTGTCCATGCTTTCATTACCTCAAGGCTAGGCTACTGCATGCACTCTACGTTGGAATGCTTTTGATAACTGTTTGGAAGTCGCAGCTGATGCAGAATACAGCAGCCTGGTTTCTTTCGGAGGTGGATCGCCCTGAGCGCATTACACCTGTACTTTACAGTCTGCACTGGCTTCCTAGAGCTTTCCAGGAACAATTTAAGGTGCTGGTTTTGACCTTTTAAAGCACTGAATAATCTGGGTCCCACATATCTGAAAGACTGCCCTTCCTTCTGTGCGCTACTGTGATCGGCCAGGAGTGCTCTCTTGTGGGTACCACCTGCCAATCCTGTCCATAGGACAAAAGCCCACAGAGGCGCATTCTTGGTTGCTGCCCCAGTATTATGGAATTCCCTTCCCCCAGAGGTCCGTCAGACCCCAATCCTGAGCATATACCAGAGGCGGTATGAAACCTCTCTCTTTGGCAAAGCATTTGGCAGGCAGGGATAGATAGGGGTTAGGGTGGGTGGGTATTTTTAAAAGGGATTATTTTACTGTAGTTTCTATTGTGTTTTTATTACTGTAAAATACTCGGTGGCCGCGCCACACCTTTGGAACTCCCTCCCGGAGGAAGCTCACCTGGCCCCAAGCCTTTTAACATTCCGGTGAATTTGTAAAGCCTGGCTGTTCGCCCAGGTCTTTGGGGAGGGTAGGTTATGGTTTTTTTATCCCACTCCACACTTATTTATTGTACTATTTATTTATATGTTCCCTGGTCCTGTTTTAATTGTTGTAATTTTATGAGTGTTTTAAAAATATTTTATAGTTGTATTTTTATTTTTTAGAGAGAGAGAGAGAGAGAGAGAGAGAGACTGTAAGCCGCCCCGAGCTGTTTCAAGAGGGGCGGGGTATAAATGTGAACAAATAAATAAATAATAAATAAATAAATAAGCCACCTTGAGCCTTCAGGGAAGGGAGGGGTATAAATTTTAATAATATAAATAAATATTACGCTGTTAATGAAAGACAGATATATGGAGAGTTATGATGGCAGCACCTTGGACAACAGAGTCCAAATATATAAAAGAAGAAGGATAAAGGAAGACAGGAAAAATGCATGGCGAGTTAGGAGGAAGAGAAGTTCTACCAGAAGCTTTTTGAAAAGACATGAGCTGATTGCACAAATGTAGTAGGTTACTTAAATTAGCTTATTGCTACAGTAATAGCATTAGCGTTAAGTTATGGCTTTTAATATTAATGTGTCGTAAGTGGTTCTGTATTTGCTTGGCAAAATCAGAACAAGGGAATTCTGGGTATAATGCACTGTACTTTTAAAAGCCTAACTGTAAAGGAAACCACCAAAAGGAAGTAAAACTTCACTTTAACCTTGGGAAATATCAACATGGGGAAGCAGAAGTGACAGAACCTTTTGGCACAGTGGCCATGGAAGAAAAACATTTCATATTCTAGGCTAAGGAGTAAATGGAGAGAAATTGAAGGATGAAAAATGATCCTCCCTGTATTTGTAAATATGCATCTCCCCCATGTCCTCATGTGAAAAGACTGCCAAACAGGGGTGACCTTGGGTAAGGGCAGTTGCCCTGAGCCCAGCAGGAAGAGCTACCCCCAACTGCCACCACTTGTGACAGGTCGCAGAACAGAGCCCCAACACAACTGCTGTTTTTGCAGAGCCCCACCACCACTCCTGAGGGGCCCCTAGAAAGTCACGTCAGGCAGCAGTGGAAGTTCCTGGAGCCCCCACAGCTTACCAGGGGCCAGGTAACTAGACTATGTTGGGGCAGGGAGGCAGGGTACAGCAGTCAGGAAGTAGTGCTGTGGGTTGACCGAGCAGGACCTGCCCATTTGCACAGAGCACCCAAGACCTGCCTCCCTGCTCCAGAACAATCCAAACAAACATCCGCTTGTCTCTCTCATAACATGTGCACACGCACATATCCAGTCGCTCTCTCTTCACTCCATCAGACCCCCCACCCCCTCTCATACAAACCCTGCCCCCTTGAAAGGACTGTCTTACTGGGTCACACCAAGAGTCCATAAAAATAACATCTTTATATTCCTATGCAAGCACCAGAGTGCCAATTGTTAAAAGGATGGTGGGGTTGCTATGGGAGGGTGGGGAAAGGGAAACTGTGGGGGACTCAAATTTTAATTTTTGCCCTAGACCCCACAATTCTAAGGCTGACCCTGCTGCCAAAGAAAGAGGGGGAAAACCAAATTATATCCAAGATGCTAATTTTGTTATTTAAACAAAATAACAAAGTTGATGGCACCCTTTACCTGGCCTCTTCACATCAGAGGCTGACTCAATTTGCACAGCTACCCTGTTAAGAATGCTACTCAGAGGCATTAACAGGGTTAAGCTCACTGTTACACTCAAACCATAGACCGAGATCAGAAACTGAACTCCAATCCTACAGAGGGAATACAGTGTGCCATTATTTATTTAAATTTTTAGCCCATCCTTCCCCAAGGCTCTGGGCAGCTAACAACATATATAAAAACAGTAAATGCCAAAAACCCAGAATACAACCCACGCAAAAACACACCTAACCATCCCACAGCCCCCAACAAAAACTACCCAATACCACCTCCCCATGTCCTACTCCAACCCTCTCACAACCGTACCCCAACCCACCCAGCAAACCCCATGGCCCCTATCCCTGCCTGCCAAATGCCTTTACAAAGAGAAAGGTCTTTGCACCGCCTCTGGAAGATGCTCAGATTTGGGCTCAATCTAACTTCTGGGGGAAGGGAGTTCCACAGCATCGGGGCAGCAACCCAGAATGCCTCCCTGAGAGCCCTCGTTGTATGAACAAGACTAACCAACAGTACCCACAGGGAGGCACTTCCGGCCGATCTCAGGGGCCACAGTGGGGTGTGGAAGGACAGGTAGTGTCTCAGATGTGTGGGTCCCAGACTGTTTAGGGTTTTAAAGGTTAAAACCAGCACCCTGAATTGTGCCTGGAAAGCTATAGGAAGCCAGTGCAGACTACGGAGCACCGTTGTAATGTGCTTGCGGTGCCCCACCCCTGATAGGAGTCAAGCCGCCGCATTCTGCACTAGCTGCAGCTTCTGAACAGTCAACAAGGGCAGCCCCACACAGAGCGCATTTCTTTCATCACCTCGAGGCTAGATTGGAACTGGCCACTGTCATCCATGTAGCAATCAGTAAGAAAAGGCCGTAGGCTCCTCACCAGATGGAGTTGGTGAAAAGTGCTCCTGGCCACTGCCACAACCTGACAATCCAAGCACTCCAAGGTTGTAAACCTGAATGACCAGAGACCACCAGACCCCATCAATAAGAGGAGTCTCAATCCCCTCCAGGCCATAAGACCGGCCAACCATCATCACCTCATTCTTGTCTGGATTCAGCCTCAAATCAGCTCACCCGCATCCAGTCCCCAACAGCAGTCAGGCAATGGGTAAGCACCGAGACTGCAGGGCCTAGGTCAGATGAAAAAGAGAGGTAGAACTGGGTGTCATCAGCATACTGATGACACTTCACCCCAAACCTCTGAATGACCTCGCCCAGTGGTCTCATATACACGTTGAACAAGAGGGGAGACAGAATGGTTCCGTGCACTCTCATCAGGTGAGACAGTCATGATCAATGGTATCAAAGGCCACTGCAAGATCTAACAGGATCAACAGGGTAGAATTACCTGTGTCAATTTCCAGGCACAGGTCATCGGTCACGGCCACAAGCGCAATCTCCATACCATACCCAGGACGGAAGCCTGATGGAGTCGAGATGAGCCCAGAGCTGTTGGGCAACCACCCGTTCAATAACCTTCCCTAAAAAGGGAAGGTTAGAGACAGGCCAATAACTGGCTGGGGAGTCAGCGTTCAAAGATGGTTTCTTAAGCGGGGGGCAGTTTTAAGAACGTCCAACACCCCACCCTCCCGAAGGGAGGCATTGACAACTCCAGCCAGCAACGGCCCCAACTATTCTTGGCTGGCTTTCACCAGTCAGGACAGGCAAGAATCTAGTTCACAACTGGTTGCCCTCACAGCCCAAAGCACCTCCCCCAACATCAGTGGGTGATACCGATTGAAATGGATCCAAACAAACAGAATAGGACTGAGCTTCCATAACCTCAAACTCTGTCTCTGCAGGTAAAATGGCAGCACCCAAGTCATGGTGAATACGAGTGATCTGGTCTGTGAAGTAATTACGAAAAATGTCACAGCGGACATTAGAGGACTCCATTTCTGGGCAGAGGGAGACCAGATTAACCAGATCCGTCACCATCCAGAACAGTTCCTCTGGACAAGACTTTGCAGACGCTAGGATAGCAGAAAGGAAAGCTTTCTTCGCTGCCATCGGAGCCACGGCATAGTCCTTTAAAAACGATCTATGCCGTAATGGGTCAGCTTCAGCATGAGTCGAGCGCCACCTGCCTCTTAACTGCCTACCCTCCCGCTTCAGCTGCCTCAGGCCTTCTGTATACCAGGGGGACCTGTGCTGCCGCAGCGGTGGAAATGGACACGTGGGTGCAACCTTGTCGATTGCCATGGTCAAGACACCATTCCACAAAATGAACAGGTCGTCGACAGTAGCCGCTAAGGTCAGTAGGCAAATTCCCCCAGAGAGTTCTGGAAACCAGTTGGATCCATTAATCTCTGAGGGCGGACCATCCTAATAGGTCCACCACTCCGATGAGGGCATAGGAGCACAGGTCAGATCATTACTTTCCGTGTCTTCAGAAGGTAATGATCACACCCGATAATCTGAACCCCCATTTCCAGGTTGATACAAAGCATCAAGTCCAACTTGTGTCCCGCCTCATGGGTCGGGTCAGATATTACCTGGGATAGGCCCATGGTTGTCATGGCAGCTATGAACTCCTGCTCTTCCCCTGAAAGGCTGGCCTCAGCATGTATGTTGAAATCACCCAAGACAATAAGTCTGGGCGATTCCAACACCACCTTCAAGACCAGCTCAGCTAGAGCAGTCAGGGAGATAGTCGTGCAGTGAGGTGGTCAGTACACCAGTAGAATCCCTAATCTATCCCCTGCCAAATCCAACATGAGGCGGACACACTCCATATTGGCTGAGTCAGGTCAACGTGTCTTTACAGATCAGTCACTCCACCTCCCCTGGCCCCCGATCCTAGACTGATGCTGCACGGAGTACCTGGCTGGCACCATCTAGGACAAAATTGGCCCAGATGCCTCATCCATCCAAGTCTCTGTAATGCAGATGAGGTCGGCAGCCACATCCTGAATAAAATCACAGATGGCAGACACTTTATTAGCCACTGACCTCGCGTTAAGCAGCATCAGTGTTAGATCAGGGGCTCTACTGGCCTTGGCCCCCAAATATCCTGAACTGGGGGGGGGAGGGGGCGGGCGGGGGAAGGGAGATGGACACAGGGACAGACACTAAGTGTCGCTCCCTGAAGCTCCGATAGTCCATCCTCCACTATACCTCCCCATGCTCAACACAACCCCAACACCTGCCCCACTCCTAACACCCTCCAGACAGGCCTCCCCCTCCAGCGTATGATGCTCAATCCCCACCCCCCAAAATTGTCCACAAGGGCCCCAGGAAGTGGGTAGCTGGAAAGGGTCCTCCAAGACCAGCATCCCCCGAGGTGGAGTGGCAAGAACAGCAGGAAGGGAAATAGCCCCCACTCCCACTCTCCTCCCCTGGCTATGCAACCCCCCCCATCACAGGGGGGCCATGGCATTTCCTCCTACACTCTTCCCTCCCAGCCCCTTCCCCCAGATCCATACCGCCCCTCTCACAGAGGGGAAAGAGAGTCTTAGACCTGCTATTATTATTTAGCCACTTGGAAATTCCTCTAGTTACTGCCAAAGCCTCGTCAGAATTTTTCTGCAACAAAAATCATCATTTAAGGGACTCCTCTTTATTTGACAATAGACTAGTTTCAGTTTTCTATTAAAGAGTAATTAATGATGGAAACTTCACCATACATACTGTTTGCCATCATCACTGCTTTGTGTATCCTTAAGGTACAAAGAGAAATCAATCACTCCAACCTGGAAGGGGGAAAAAAAAAAAAAAAGCGCATTTTAAGAGTTGCCATCTGTTTTTCAAACTACAGTGGCTGGTACGGCCAGCTAGATTTCGATTAGTTTCTTATATATTCTCATTGGAGTAAATAAGGTTTAAGAACCAAGGTGTAATTTCCAATTACATGATCAGTTCAGCTGAAAGCCACTTGTGCTCTTAATTTGTGAGGTGCTCAGAAATGTCAGTAGTCACATTTGTTAGCTTCCAAAGCACAAAGTTTATCTTTTCTCAAAAAAATAAATAAATACCAACATCAAAATGCAGTTTAAATATATTTAACAGATTCTGCCAACTTACTGTACTAGCAAAAAGTCAACTGATACTTAAGCCAGCAATGTTACAGAATGGAGACTGAAAAATACATAAATGCTAATATACACTGGGCAACATCGAGGCTGAATAGTCTTCACTAGCACTGAAATAACTGTTTGATACCATCTACAATAATGGTTCAGTTTCCTAGCGTGCTTTGTGATTTTGTGAATTTCAATATTATAGTGCATGTTTCTTTGATTCCTCTATAATTCCATACAGGTCTCATATTTATTGGTAGTTCTATTATAATAAGTCTTAGGCTGCTTACCCAATTAAGAAAGGGGCAGGGACTAACATGAGTTTAACTCATGTTAGTCTGGTCACGTGAAACTCCCGATGATGGGCACAGGGGTTTTAAGCATTATAACGTGAGACAGGGCTGGATTTCGAGTCCTGTCTAGTTTTACTGAATTTAACGGAGGAAGGGGAAAACAACATTAAAGCCCCTGTCCATATGATTGGGGGGTTTCACGTGAGCAGACTAATGCAAGTTAAACTTGCGTTAGTCCCTGCCCCTTTCTTAATGTGGGCAAGCAGCCTTATTTCTTCCATTTCTATTTGAGATGCCCAGAAGGTCATATACAAGTGAAGATAAACAAAACCTGTCACGAGTTCAGACTGGGAATCATTTTTCAAAACAAAATATGAAGTTGGAATCATTTCCTTATTACAAATAAAGCAATTTCAACCAACACAAGCTCAAAGTAACAAACAATAAACTGCAACATGTTCTTTTTAAAAGTGACATGCTTTTTTTTTTGGTAAATGTGTCCCACATTTACTAAAAATTGTCAAGATTAAGGGACATGGATATGCATTCTGCTTACCTGAATGAGACTTAAGTACATGCTTAAGTGCTTTGCTGAATCAGGACCCAGAACTCTTTTTATAGGTGGTTTTTTACCTGAGAATCTAGATCTTCTCCTTTCAAGCAAAGGTTTGCATCAAGAACATTCAGTCCCACCAGCAGACCCACAATCACTGCTCCTTCCTCCTCCATCATCAATGCATCAGGTTCATAAAATTCACTGGGGTGGGAGAGAGAGAGAGAGAGAGCGACTTCTTATAGGCAACAGTCAATTGTAATTCCATCCCCAACAAGGGCAGAAAGTTAATTTGCTACAAATAATTATTGTGATTTCTAGATAGAGAATACATGTCACTTAGTCCCACCTTTCTGCTTTGCTGAAAAATACAGGACCCTGAAATTCAGAGATTACAAATGAAGAACCTGTTGAAGTCACTGCTACAGTTGCTAATTGTTTATTATTTAAAAATGCAGTTTCCTGGTTACCAAACCTCCAGCGATGCATGGTTTATTCTGTTTGTATGAATAGTGTTCTGATCACAAAGCACCACACAAGGACTCTGAAGGTAGTATACATTAGTTTTACTGAAAGACAACTCAGAATTACCATCTCTATTTAAAGAGGTTATGGTAATTAGAATACTCAAGATTTCTCCATCTTCTACATGCCTTTTGTGCTTAAAACAAAATTTACTTTTCTATTAATCCCTGTTTTATGTACCTGAAATTTCTCCACTATAGAACACACCACAATTGTGATGTTGTAGCTTATAGCTGGTTTGCTGAAAATTTGTATTTTGCAACTTCATTATATGGATAGGGATATATTTTGGGTACTTCAGTACAATGGTTCTATTCTGTTGATTCATCAGAATTTTAAAAGCATTACCAGTGAAACATTTACTTTCAAATATTTAGCCACTTTACAATATTGGTCTTGAACCGCAACCCATACTATTTGAGTTGCTGACTTGCGTGATATAATCATTTTAGGATGAATTTATGCAACTTTTACTTAATTCAACCTTGGTAAGTCTTGCATTATTGAGAATGGATGCTCAGCTTATTGCTACTACACTACATGTACTATATACTACCTACTTAGTCCAGCTCTTTATAATTTAAAATTAAATGTATTCATTGTTTTTAGCATCCTTAAAAGTTTGTTCTGCTTGTGACTTTCATTTCAGTCTTAAAATCAATGCACACAAATGTTCCCCTTTTCTATATAGAAGTGGTATACTGTAATCCAGAAGTTCTCAAACTGTGGGTTGTGACCCCAAGTGGGATTGAGTCATCTATAGGTGGTAGTCACAATCCTGATCAATATACTTTGCATGTCTTCTGTAGCTCTCTATGTTCACAGGATTATATTCAAGTTTCAAAAAGGAGTCACAGAGCCTAAACTTTGGGAATGACTGCTGCAGTCAAAATATTAAAACTTTGGATGCAAGATTATACCTTAGCAGAGTCTTGTGGTCCAAGAGCACTTTCAAGTAGTCTGCCAGTTTCTTTTGCATGAGAGCAAGATAAAGCCAAGCCCTTCCTCTTCCTACTGCAGTCCTATAATCAAGCATAAAGGTAAACCAGTGTAAAATGTATTTTTTAATAAGTTCAGCATTAAATGCACACATACCATATTTTTAAACATGTATTAGTTACAGTACAAGAACTAAGTACAACTGAGAGAATATTATGAAGTCCACTTAGAAGATACTTAAATATTTTAACAAAGTAAGGTTCTAATACTGCCGACAATCATATGTGTATGTTACTTTACTACTGTGTGCAGTTAGTACATCCATTGACTACTTTGGGTAATAAGATTAAGGATATATGAAACAGTAATAAGGTTTGTAGACAAGGTGGGATTTTCAAATGCACTCATAGTATCAGCTCCATTAGAAATCAATTAGATATGTGTTTGTACTTCACATGGGTAATTTTATAAATGTCACCCAACCATCCTCAAAAATCTCAAAAAAGTGTCTTTTTATGAACATCCAAAATGAAACATGATTCTTTTCATTTCTGCCCACTGATCATTCCTGGTGATTAAGCAGATATTTTCAGGATGAGGACTTCAGTTAAAATTTGTAAGTACTTTCTATGGACATCGTAGGGTTTTATTTCTCTTAATTTTTCTCAAGTTATTGTAGCATTATAATAAACCACTGGCTACCTATAATAATCAATCAGGAGAATAAGAGTTTATAAAATTGGGGCCTACTGGAGTTTAGCCCCACACTTTAGCTATACTTCCTAAAATGATACACCTTCACAATATAAAAAGGAAAAAGGGACTGTGAAAAAGATATTCAGTGCTTTGTGCTGAATTTATAAGCTATTTCCTGTACATCAGGCAAGCAGCCCGTTCCCCTTCCACAACACAAAAAGGGAAGGAAGGAGGAGAGGGAGATTGCAGGAGTGATTTTATCCCACTCTTCAACTTACTTTAACTCTGGCAAGTTTTTGACACTAGTTGCTATATCCAATGCTTCAGGACAGAGTTTCTCCACCAGTTCCAAGGGACCAAAGAACGATTTGTTCTGTCCAATAAAACTCTTCTTACCTAAAGGAAAACAGTTACTATATTTAACTCAACATGCAAAAAGTTTCTCAAGTCAACACATAGAGCAAATGATTCTGCATTAAATCTCTAATATTTATCCAATTTCTATCTTCTAGCATTCCAGAATTTAAGCGGGAAAGGGCAGTCCGTCCAAAGCCCAGGTCACAGCTTAGGTAAATCCTCATATTAGAATTTAAACAAAAACAAGTGATCCAAGACTTCTTATCCAAGGTTCACTTGTATAATTTTGCTAATAAACAAATACCAATTTTATATCAAAATAGGATGTAAAACCACATTGAGACAAGTCTGAATGGGGCTCTCAGCCAAACTCTTATGTTGGAACTAAGGTGCTCACCTTTAAGTCCATGCTTGAGACAGTGCTCCATCACCACAAAGAACTGACGCAAGGGTGGGAAGTCGGAATCCAGAGTCCTACCCAGGCTCAAGGCTGACTGTATCAAAACTTTAATACTGAGCTTCATCATATTCATCAAGTTTGAACGCTCTTCCATTATGTGATATTTAGATGCTAAACATTTTTAGAAAAAAAAGAGAAGTTGAAAGCATACTGGTTAGTTTGTCCTTGAGGTAATGTTGGGAGGGATGGTGCCATCTTTCCAACACTATGATGACACAGTAGCCTCAAAACAGTGCTCAGCAAGAGGATAAGTATATATTCACAGCAAGACTACAGAAGTCAGAGGTTTCTTCAGTTTTTCAGTTATGTGCAAACTAACATAATTTTAAGCTCAAGAGTCAACATATACACCAAGCTGCTCTGTGAGTGGCAGGGTGCGGGGTAAAAAAGCAGCTAAAATAAATAAATAAAATCTACAGTTAAAAATAATGAGGACAGCAAGATTTGAGGGGGCCTAGAGCAAAACTGAGTCTAAAAGGACACACTTTGTTATACTATGAAGAGGTACACAAGTGACATCCACACACAAAAAGAACCATCATTGTCCCATATTACCCTATAAAGTCTGGCTTTAGGATTTCCAAGTCATCACACCCACCCAAAAGATGCAGATGCACCAGTCTTCATCTAAGAGCAGGAAATGCCTCTAGGTGCAATATCTTCCATTCTCATCTCATCATTTGCTGGCTGCAAAGCACAAGTAAAACAGCTTTGGGAGGACACTAGTCCAAAAGAAGATTTGCTAGCAGAGCTGAAGGGGAGGCCCCAAGTGATCTGGTAACATCCTAATTTTGCAGTAGGGATGAATGCAAGACACCTTGGCATCCCACCAGCTGGCAAAGCTAGAAGGATGGCATCAGAATGTGGACATGAAAGAGCTATAGCTTTGAGTGGGTGGCCAGGCTAATACCTCTTCTCATTCCTCCAAAGTGTTTCTCAGAGCTTCTGTTCCACAAGCAGGTTTCTCACAAAGACCCTGCTCCTCCACATATCTGTCTCCAGAAGGAAGCTTCCTCAGATTCTTGTCGTTTCAACTCTGTCACCCCCAAATGGCAGGTCTCTCAGGATCTCCCACCTTTCCCAGCCCTGTCACCCCCAATTAGGGATTCCCCCTTCCCCAGTCCTGTCACCCCCAAAGGGAGACCCCTCAGACTGTTCTCTCCTCCCCAGCCCTGCCAACCCCAAACAGAGATTCCTCCCTTCCAAGCCCAGTCACCCCCAAGAGGAAGGCTCCTTCCCCCTCGAACTAAGGTCCAGGCTGACCTCCTGCCAAGCCCCCGCGGTCTCCATCAGCTTGTCACCCTCACCTGGGTTACCAGCGAAACAACTCCCACCCCGTCCCTCCAAAAGGCCATTCATTGGCTGCTGAAGACCCAAATATTAGCCCCTCCCTCTTCCAAGCCAATCCGAGTTCATCGTTTACAACCAAGTGTCCCAATTGGTTACTTTTTACAGATCCGCTCTCCACCTTCCCATTGGATAGTTGAGATACTTTTCCTGCAGCCCCTCATTGGTCCAAAGCTGCGGCAGGAAAAGCAACTCTCGGGGCAGGGAGAGTTGTGGAAGTAAGGGTTGCCACCTATGCGGATTTAAGGAACACTTACGAAAAATGCATGTTGCAGGGCCTACCCTGCAACATGCATTTTTCGTAAGTGTTCCTTTAAAAATTGCATAAAGTGCCAATGGGGAGCCGATAACTCTTCCAACCGAGATGCAGGGGAGGGGGGCGTGCTCTTGGGTGGCTTATAGACCCAGATGGGCAGCTCTCCTGTTCGAATGGAAGGAGGGGATTTGCTACGGGTAAACGAGGCAGGGGCGCAGCGCTCCTTTTAAAACGGGGGAGGGGTGAATGGTGAGTCGCGGCGGCGGCTGGGAAGAAATAAAGCGCGCGCTGTGGCTGTGACGGGGGAGCGCGTGTTCCACGCTCACAAGCGCGAGCAGTCTCTCTTGTAAGATGGCGCCTCGCGGGAGCCTCTTCCCCGACGGGGTTTTACCCCGATCGTGCGGGCTGCTCTCTGTAAGCCTGTTTCCACCCGCCCTAACCACTGGGCCAGACCCCAAACTTCCCCTATTTGGGTGGAGGCTTCGCCTACCTGTTTTATGGGTCCCTTGCAGCACCCCTGATTGTGACAACAGTAGGCGCTACCCCTTTTCCTAACAGGGCTTGCACTAGCTCTGGTGGAGACACGTGTCTACCTACCCTATATGCTCCCTTCCCCTATTCCAGCATACCTATGTGTTGTATACTTGGCCTCATCTCTTCCCCCATCCTCTCTCTGGACGGCCTGTCACTTTTGACATAAGATGCTAACTTCCATCTCTCTTCACTCTGCAGGGTTAGAGTCTTTCACTACCATGCACACCCTTTTTTTCTAGCTATCTTTGCTAGGCAATTGCCAGCCCAGCCACCCTATCTGGGCTGGAGTTAGGAATTTATGCACCCCTAGGCCCTCCTCAGGCTGCTGCCACCAAGCCCTGCCACAAGCCCCACCCCCCATGCTGCGTGTTCATGGGTGGGGAGAGCCCCATGTGAACGGTGCAGCACCCGCACCTGCAGTGAATGGGGGTGCATGTGTGTGCCCGCCTAATGCATCCCCACTCACCCTCATGCAGGGAGCAACCAAGGAAAACAGCAGTTGATCCGTGTGCAGATAACTGGGATGCGTGTGCGGCTGTGTCCACGCCCCTCCCACGCACCGGCACATCCACAGACCCTCCCACCTGGTGGAGCCATGTCAAAAGGGCCTGTGAGGAGCCACTCAAAGAAGAACAGAAGATTGTTGCCTTGTAAATAAGGTTCTTCAAGATGACTCCGAACATTCTCACAACCACCACCCTTCCAGCCCCACATGGAATTTTTTTCTTAGACTACTAGAAAGGGTTGGAAGCAACTGTCATTCTGAGGGGGAGAGTGCTTTTTATACTAGAGGAGCTCGAGACCATCATGTGGTCTATTTGAATAGGGTGAGCGTGCACAACCCAGTTGTGAGACTGTTAGGTGCCATCTCGAAGAACCTTCTTTACAAGGCAACAACCTTCTCATTACTCACATGGGAAGGAGTTATTTGTAAACAAACAGCTTTATCTCCCAGCCAGCTGTTGCTGCTTCACTACTAGCAGGCAGCGGGACAGCAGAGGCAGGTGAGGGACGGGGACCCTAGCAGCAGGGTTCGGCTGTGGGCAGCAGCCTCTGGCCATGCAAGGAGAAAATACCGGAGCGGGTGGTGCTGGCAATTGCCGCCCCACAGAAAATGCTGCCCAAGGCCCAGGCTTAGGGGACCTGCCCCTAAGTCCAGGCCTGCACCCTAGCGACACCATGCTACCAACTATGTGAGAACTGTCTGTCCTATCAAAAACCGAAAGCCACACACACCACACATGCATTACAGATGTTGGACCTGCTGCCATTTCTACATGAGTCAGCCCCTGCCCACCCCCCAAATCATGATTTTTAAGCCAGGCAATAGTTTGGGGGTTCTTTTTACATGTCTTCTATGTTTTCTGGCATGCTGAAGTTACATTTTCCAGCCTTTTTCCCCCTGTTATCAGATGCTCAAGAAGTTCTTTAAACAAAAGCACAGATTCTTTGTTTTGGCAGCTGGTGCTTTAAACTGAAATCATGCAACTTCCTTGGTTTTACTGAAAAATTGGAACCCTGGAAGCAAGAGAGAAGCTTGTCATGGAGGGGTGGAGTTTATGGCCATAATAAGTCTATGCAAGCTATACTCTGGGATAGGTATTCAACCTCAGTGGTTCAGCTGTGTGTGGATAAACTTGCTCGTGAGTGCATGGCAGAATGCCTCACTTTGAAATGGGGCTACATCTTGCACTGGTAGGGCTATGTATGAATACATGCCGCCAAACATTTCAAGTGGCCAAAGAGATGCAAACCCTGCTCCTCATGTGGGCCGGATATTCAGGAAGGCTTGTAATCACCGCTCAGCGATTTAAGGGCTTAAGAAGTGCTGTGCTGAGACCATCGGTCTGACTATCTAGCGCAGCGTCTTGTCAGTGGCCAACTTTGGTTGTTTTAGAGAAGTGCACAACGGATCCATATCCCACTATTCCCTCCCAACCTCTGACTGATGACTCATCCCCCTGACACACTTAATAGCTATTTTATAGCTCTATTCTCTTAAGAACTTATCCAATCCTTTTTGAAAACTAGTTATGCTATTGGTCCTCTGGCAATGAGTTCCACAGGTTAATCCTATGCTCAGTGAAAACACAGAAGTGTCCTTTTATTTGAAGTGTACTTTCAGTTTATTTCATAGGTTTGTCCAGGGTTACACACACACAAGATAGATCATCAGGGAGAGTGTATGGGGGTGGGAGTGGTGATGGCATCGTTGTTGGCCCAGCTCTCAGACAGTGACAGGCCAGCCCCCCAGTCTCTGTCTCCTCCAGTAGTGCCTGTACACACGTGAAGCACCCATCTCCATCTTTGGTTATACTAACCTGTTGGTACGACTGGGTTGACAACAATGCCATCACTCATGCATATGCAGCACCCAGCTGTTTCAAAGGTGCATGCATTACACCCAGCACTCTGGCAGCATGCAGTGTTGCTCCTAGGTGCAACATACCAAAACACACGTCTGCTCAGCCTACTAACCAACATCGCACAGGCAATCCATAGAGATGGAGACAAATTAGTTCTGTTTTGTTTTTTTTGGTAGGGGGACCAGCTATTGTTGACAAAAATATGCAAGGTTGCTGGCAACACAGGGCCCTTTTCCAGGCACGCAACTAGTTCGAGCACGTTTTTAAGATGTGCCTCCTCTGCGGATTTCTCAATTCACTCTCAGCAATCTCATGGGGGGGGGGGGGGGGGGGGGGGGGGGGGGGGGGGAGGGAGGAGTTTAGACGTGCCTCCCCACACCAAAATTACCCAGCCGCCATTGGAAATAGCAGGACCTTGGATTCTATGAGAAGTTATCTCCAGGTAGTCAGGCCTCCTGTATGTGACGGGCTACCAATTCCAAATCTTCTACTTCTTGGAGCAGCTAGGCCTTGAACCTATAAGAGTAGAAGCAACTTTGGATCTGGTCCTAAGTGAAGCAGAGGACCTGGTGCAAGGGGTAACAGTAGTGGAGCCATTTGGCAGTAATGATCATGATTAGGGCTATGTATTTTTCACAGGGGTCACGTTTCTCATGAAATATTGCCCCCTCCATGACTTTTTACCTTTTCCCCGTGTCTGCCGTGAAAGCTCTCATTTTTCCCTTCTGGAGCTGCAGCCGTTTGAGGTGGGGCAGGGACTGCTGAGATCTCTTCCTGCTATTAGTGCTGCAGGAGCAGGAGCAACAGCGATGGGACTGGGAGATAAAGCTGTTTGTAAACAAATAACTCCCCCCTTTGGGAAAACGTCAGGCAAAGGATAAGGTTCTGAACAAAGCAGGTATCCTGCTCGCAGACTTAGTGATTAGATTGAATTTACATATTTTGGATGGTTCGTCCCCAAATGATGCAGTGGGAGAATACACTTATGTTTCTCCCTTGGGATTAAGTACTGTGGACTATATTGCGGTTTCCCCAGATTTGGCTTGCTTAGCCAATTATTTTGTGGTGGTTCACCAGATGTTTGGGGACCACCTTCCAACGTTAATTGCTCCGTTGGACCAAGCGGGCAGCTCTGACTACAAGGTCCTCAATTTATCAGATGCAGTAGGACAAGGAGCTGTTTTTTTGAGACGGCCTTGGAAGGATGAGATGGCTCTTGACTTAAAACATGTCCTAAATCTCACGGAATGTGTGCATCCATGGGACATTATAAAGGAGGGAACAGTGAGTGAGTTGGTGCTGGCAACTTACTCACAGATTCTCAAAGTTTTCAGACCTCTGTTAGGAATTTCATCAAGACCATGCGAAAGGCCTTCAAAGAGGCCGACTCAACCCTGGTTCGACCAGGAATGTAGGGCAGCTAGAAATGCTTATCTATCTATTTATAACACCTATAGGAAAGGAAGAGAGCCTAATCTTCCATTAGAATTCTTCTTGCAAAAGAAGAATGATAAAACTCTAGTTAAAATTAAAAGATCTAAATATGATGCCACTCAGTGGGATAGGCTTGCTCGGTCTGCTCATATTGGAGATGCTGTCACCTTTTGGCGCATCATCAATGGTGCTATTCCAAAACAAAGACTTGGTTGGCAAACAGTCATCCCCAAGGCACACTGGGAATTGTATTACCGAAGAAATTTCTCCGCTTCTCAATCAGCGCCCTGTTCTTTCGCTACTGAGGAGACTACGAGTTGGCCCCCAGTCGAACCAGTGGTTGTAGCTGAACTCTAACTAGTGTAGTTCAGGAAAAGCTCCAGGTAAGGATCTTATTCTAGTAGAATTTCTGAAAGCTCACCAAGATTGGTGGGTTCCTTTCCTGGTAGCCCTATTTACATGGGTGAACGAAACAGGTCAGATCCCAGAGGGATGGAAAGAGGCTATAGTCCCGATTTACAAAAAGGGTCCAAGAGATGATCCAGCAAATTATCGACCTATCAGTTTGCTTAGTGTCATAGGTAAAATCTACACTAAACTACTTTTGAGGTCACTTATGTTCTGGATTAGGGAGGCAAATATCATCTATCCTCAGCAGGCGGGCTTCCAGAAGAATCAATCTACAGTAGACCATGTTTTGATCTTGTCACATCTGGTGGAAAAATATATCACTAAGAATTGAAGATTATTTGCAGCCTCTGTAGATCTAAGGGCTGCATTTGACCTTGTTAATAGAGCACTATTGTGGAACAAACTATCCTTGACTACAATTGATAGGAGGCTACTTTTTCTGATCTAAGCCATTCATCATAATACTTCTCTGGAGATAAAATTTAATGCCTCGGGACATTTAACAGATCGAATTCCCACCTGTGTGGGAGTACGTCAGGGATGCATTTTAGCGCCCTTTTTGTTTAATTTTTTCATTAACGACTTAGTTCCTTCTGTTACAAGGATTAGTTTTTGCCCACCTAAACTTGCAAATTACTTTATAGGAATACTCTTATATGCGGATGACGCAGTTTTACTGTTGCAAACGCAGCAAGGGTTGAGGAAACAATTATGTACCTTAGAAGGCTATTGTCAGCAAAACAAACCAGATTAACTATGCCAAAAGTTTTAGTGTTTGGCAGGGAGAAGAAAGTTTATAGATGGCTTCTGGGAGACCATTATATCCAACAGGTTTCTCAGTATCGTTATCTGGGGATAATTTTTCAGAATACAGGTAGCTGGTCTAAGCAGTTCACAATGGCAGTAAAACAAGCAAAATCCACCAGAGGTGCTATACTAAGGTACTCCCACTGGAAGGGTAAGAGGAAGGTGGTGATGGCTTTGACTGTTTTAAATGCCAAGACAAGGGCCCAGATCTTATATGGGGCAGCAGTATGGGCGGTGATTCCTCCATACAATTTGGATCCTATCCAAATGGAATTTATTAGAGATTATTGGCACTCCTATAGGAATTCCATCTGCAGCCCTTCGATTGGAATTGGCTCAAAGGAGCTGGAACATTCTAGTATTAAAGTATGCTCTCCAGTTATGATTGAGATCCAATCTGGAGCAGCTGGGTCTCTACATATTTAGCACAGGATTCTTTTTTTATCTTCCTGGCGTAAGATAATGCTCCACCAAATCCAGAGGCTAGGTTTTTCCCCTCTGGATTGCCTGTCGAGAGGCTATGAGGTAGTAAAGAATGAAATCTTTACTAGATTAAATGACACCTTTCAGCAAATGGAAGTAGCCGCTGTTAGAACGACTCCCTCCCCGGGACCTTATGGGGTATTAATTCCAGTGCAGGGGAAAACGGCACTTTACTGGAACTACCATCTGACTCCAACGCAGGCTAAGTTATTAGCAAGACTCAATGCACTTCCAACTATGGTTCTTGAAGGGCGTAGAAAGGTAATACTCTTTGAGCTGCGTTTGTGTCCATTTGACCAAACAGATGTTGAAACAATGGGCCATGTGTTGTTTGAATGCAAATTATATCAAAACTTAAGGAACCAATGTCTTTCTTCATTGTTGGCTAGGTATGAGGGTAGAAGTACATCAGAGCTTTTGCTGATTTTTTTTGGCGGACCAAGATCCTGGTCGCACAATAGCACTTGCTAAATTTCTGACCCAGATTTTTAGATTAAGGGATAATTTTCTTAAGTTTAAATTCTATATAACGGGGTTATTTTGTGTTACTATAGGATTCAAACTGTGGAAATCAAATTCTGCTATGTGTAGGATACTGTACTTTGCAAATGGATTTTATTTGTATCTGTTCTTTGGGTTTTATAATAATACTTAATGGTTTTGTATACTTTGTATCTAAGACTGGCTATGACCATATGGTTATGCTTTAAATAAATTACTACTACTACTACAAACAAACAACTCCTCCCCATGTGAATGATCAGAAGGTTGTTGCCTTGCAAAGAAGGTTCTCTGAGATGGCTGCAAACATTCTCGCAACTGGGTTGTGCATGGCATGCTTACTGTATTCAAATAATAGACCACGAGATGGTCTCGAGCTCCTCTAGTATAAAAAGCGCTCTCCCCCTCAGAATGACAGTTCCTCCCAACCCTTTCTAGGAATATGAGAAAATTCCATACAGGGCTGGAAGGGTGGGTGTTGTGAGAATGTTCTTTTTTGAGACGTCATCTCGAAAAACCTTGTTTACAAGGCAGCAACCCTGCCTCATCTGAGGACTTTCCTTCTGCCACTCCTTTTAAAAGGTTTTGGATAGAAGCCTGGGGCGTACAATATAAGGGGCTTTGGACAGGCTTACAATCTAAGAGATTTATCCCCATTTGAGGACTTTCCCTCTGCCACTTCTTTTAGGCTTTGGATAGGACCCTGGGGCTTGCAACTAACGGGCTGCCCCCCCCACCCCCCTTTTCAGGGAAATAGGATTTATTTATTTTTTTTAAAATGTAGATAACGTTTTTTTAATGCATGACTTTTCTGTGACTTTTCAAATTTTTTCCATGATCAAGTCATGATTTTTTAAGAAATTTGCCGTGAAAATAATATAATTAAATTCAATATACTTCTAGAGGAAAGAATGCCACATAAAACTTACCACAGTGAGATTTAAATTTAAAAAGAGGAACTATGCAAAAATGAGGAAACTAGTTAGAAAGAAACTAAAAGGAGCAGTTGTGAGGACTGAATTTCTGCAAGATGCATGGAGACTATGGCCGTTTTTGCATACATGCCCCCCCACTCCCGCTGGGTGTGCGGGCAGGTGTGCAGGGTGTGTGTGTGTGTGTGTCCGTGCACACGTTTTGGCGGGTGGGGGTGCGGGCGCACTCCCGGTGTACGACCATCTCCACCTATCACCTGCCCATGGAGCCATCTGACAAAGGAGGAGACTCTGTGGGTGGAGATGGGTGTGCACCCATGGGAATGGGAGCACACCCACTGCCAGCGCACACCCATCCCCCCACCCAGCAGCACCGTGTGAAAATGGCCTATTTAAAACACCATTTTGGATGCCCAGATTAAATGTATTCCACAAATAAGAAGATGGTAGCAAGATGACCAAATGTCTGCCAGTGTGGCTAGATAGTGAGTTGAAGGAAACCATTTAAGCCAAAACAAAAACTAAACTTTTTCAAGCACGTTGGAAGCAGGAAGTCTGCTAGAGAGTTAGTTGAGCCATTAGACGACCAGGAGGCAAAAGGGGGAGGGCAGTAGGGGAGGATAAGGCCATTGTAGAGAAGCTAAACGAATTTTTGGCTTCAGTCTTCACTGCAGAAGATTGTGGGGAAGATACCCACACCAGAACTATTCTTTGTAGGTGATGAATTGAAGAACTGACACAAATCAACATGATTCTAGAAGAGGTTTTGGAGCGAATAGACAAATACTAACAAATCACCAAGACCTGATGGTATTCACCCAATGAAATTGCAGAACTACTATTAGTAATGGGTAACCGATCGCTAAAATCTGCTGCTGTACTTTAGCATTGGAGGGTAGTGAAAGTAAAGCCAATTTTTTTTAAAAAAAGAAGGCTCCAACGGCAACCCTGAAAACTAAAAATCAGTGAGCCTGATATCAGTGCTGGGAAAACTGGTGGAGACAGTTGTGATGTAGGGGAAGAGCTAACATGGCTTTAGCAAAGGGAAGTTATGCCTCGCTAATCTCTTGGAATTTTTTTGAGGGTATCCACAAGCATGTGGATACGGGTAATCCAGTTAATATGGTGTATCTGGATTTTCAGAATGCATTTGATAAGGTCCCTTACGAGAGTCTTGTGAGGAAACTAAGTTGTCATGGGATAGGAGGCAGTGTCCTGTCATGGATCGGTAACTGGTTAAAGGATAGGAAACTAACGGTAGAACTAAATAGTTTTCACAGTGGAGAGAATTAAATAGTGGAGTGCCCCAGGTGGTCTGAACTGTTACTGGTGTCAAAAAGGCAAACAATGTTCCGAAATATTCCAAAAGGGAGAGAGACTAAAACAGAAAATATCATGAAGCTGCTATATAAATCTATGGTGCAACCACACCTTGAATATTGTGCGCAGTTCTGGTTGCCCCACCTCAAAAAGATAGATAGTAGAACTGGAAAAGGTCTGGGGCAACAGAAATAGTCATGGGCATAGAATGGCTTCCATGCAAGGAGAGGTTTGATAGGTTAGGGCTCTTCAGCTTGCAGAGGAGAAGACTCAGAGGGGATATAAATATATTAAATAAAATAAAAAAATTAATATATATATTATGTTTATAAAATCCTGCGTGGTAAGGAACAAGTAAATAGGGAGTTATTTACCTCTTTAAATAGTTTAATGGAGTGTCTTTTAGTTCTAGTACTAACTGGCACCAGATTTAAAACAAATTCAAGTAAGTGAAAACATACTTTATGAGCAATTAACTTGTGGAACTTGCTGCCGCAGGAAATGGTCAAGGCCAGTAGCATAGCTCTGTGTAAAAAAGGATTGGATAAGTTCTTGGAGGATAGGTCTGTTAATGGCTATTAGCCAAGTATATTGGGGAACGTAATCTCTGACTGTTGGGAGTGAACAGCAGGAAATGAATCCCTCCTAGGTACTTCTACGACTGAGCGGCCACTGTTGGAGACAGGATGCTGGGCTTGATGGACCATCGGTCCGATCCAGAGTGGCACTTCTTATGTATCATCTCCATATAAATCCTCAATCCCTGAACTAGATAAAAAACAACACAGCCCTCAAAAAACTAAATTAGTGTTACAAACAACAAAAAGGACCAGGAAGGTGAACCAAGATAGAGGACACTGCAATGGCTTCTGCATAGAGCACCTTTGTATGAAACGTGTGTTTAGAAGTAAGTGCAGTACTGTCAAACTTAATTCTGCAAGCCAAACTTGGGCTTAATTACAAAGCCCTAAAAAGATGCTTACAGTATACTAAACAACCACAGCTTAAGTAATGATTATCTATAGTTGTACATAAATGGACACCTAACACCCAAGGGTTATTACACTGTAGATTGGGAATGCACTTTTGGGTTGTTGTTTTTTTTAAATTTTTCCCCTCGTTATTTCTAACTTCTTAAGAACATAAAAAGTACCATACTGGGTCAGACCAATGGTCCATCTAGCCCAGCAATCCTTACATTACTCTTTGGCTTGAAACTTTTCTTTGACTGAGACCAAAGTTATACTTCACAGACTAAAGTAAAACTTCTTCAGCTGCCTTTTTGTTAGGCTAAAGGCAGAGAAGATACTTACATTGGAAATTATATCCTTTGTTGATTGTACTGTATAATTCAAATGGCTGAAGTTTAAAACTTCAGAACCAATAAAAATGAGTCCATAGGCACATCTAAAAATGAGCGGGGAGGGGAATGGAGATGTAATTATGCTAAGAAACATTCAACCTGATCCTAAACCCTGCGCAAGGGTGTGCGTATGATGTATGTAGTGCGTGTGCACAATTTGCACGCAGGTTGCATGTGAGAGTCTAGGATCGGGGCCCATTCATTCTATGATGAGATCATACAAATCTGTTACGAATTGTCTGTCTAGAGAAAGTGAGTATGGCTGTCATGTTTGTCGCAAATGCGTGTGAGAGACAGACAAGGTAGTTTAGATATCTTCTATTGGACCAACTTCTGTTGGTGAGAATGTTTATTTATTTATTTATTTATTTTTTCAAAACTTATATCCCGCCCCCTCCTGCAATGCAGCTCGGGGGCGGCTTACAACAATAATAAAAACAATTAAAACAGTTAAAATATAAATATAAATATAAAACATCAAAAAACAGGGTTAGGAACAATAATAAATAGATAAATGGGCAGGGGATTAAAATCACCCTCCCCCTCCCTCCCTCCCGCCTGGGCAAACAGCCAGGTCTTACAGTTCCGCCGAAATGTCAAAAGGCTTGGGGCCAGGCGAGCTTCCTCCGGAAGGGAGTTCCACAGCCGCGGCCCTATCACCGAGAATGCTCGCTCCATCGTGGCCCCCCGCTTCACACGGGGGACCTCCAGGAGGGCACCCCCGGCAGACCGCAGGAGCCGTTCCAGGGCGCAAAGGGCGAGGCGGTCCCTAAGGTATGAGGGGCCAAGGCCGTATAGGGCTTTATAGATCATCACTAGGACCTTGAACTTGGCCCGGCACACTATCGGCAGCCAGTGCAGAGCTCGGAGCACCGGTGTAATGTGCTCCCGGCGACCCGGGCCCTTCCTCAAACACACCCTCCCTAAATTTTTGCCACCGCATAGTTCCCAACCTGCTTTTACTTATCAGTTTGATTCTTGGTTTTTATCACCATCATCAATGGTTTTCAACCACATTGTTATTAAATGTTTGAACCATAAATTACTACTTTTCCCAACTGCTCCCTCCCAAGTGATTGCCTTTGTGAAGTATACCTGCCTTGCATTTTTTCAGTCCATAGTTCTGGCCATTTTTCAACGTGTCCACTCTCAGAAGTCTCACGGGGTGGGGTGGGGGGGGTGTGTCTCCCCGCACCAAAAATCACCTGTCCGCCATTGGAAACAGTGGTGCCAGCTGGCTCGTGCATTCTTTTTGACAAGTGTATATATACTGACTGCCTTCCATCTAGCCACAATGGAGAGGGCATTCTCGGTGGCCGGGCTGGGCCACGCCTTTGGAACTCCCTTCCAGAGGAAGCTCGCCTGGCCCCAAGCCTGTTGACATTCCGGCAAAGTTGTAAAACCTGGCTGTTCGCCCAGGCCTTTGTTGGGGAGGGGGGTTAGAGGGTTTTATCTCCTCTACCCTATTTATTGTTTTTAGTGTGTTCCCAGGCCCTGTTTTAATACCTTGAACTGTATTTTTGATACGTTTTAAATTGTTTTATATATATTTTATATGTATTATTTTATTGTTGGAAGCCGCCCCGAGCTGTTTTTAGGAGGGTAGGGGTTAAAATCTAGAAAATAAATAAATAAATAAATAAAAAATAAAATAGCAAGTCTAGATCTCCTTAAAGCTTTCTGATAACCTCTCATAGAATCCAAGGTCAGAATGTATCTCCAGATAGTTAGTCAGGCCCCCTACATCTACAGAAGGTTTCACTTAATATAAGTGGGATTACACCCATGCATCAAAATAGGGGAGTAACAACAGACTGTTTAATCACTAGTGCTATATAAATCATAATAAAAATAATAATGTTGCATTTGGCTTTGTGCCGGGTCAGTTTCAATGTTTTCCTAGATAATCCGTTGTCTCTGTGCAAGTTCTTGTCTCTACAACGCAGACCTCACCATTTAGCACCAGTGCAAGTCCAGTCACTTCAGTGAGACTCGCACTGGGGCTAAATCTTTCCTGAGGATTGCAAAGCTCATCAATTAACACTCTCCTCCTCATCCCCAGTCCACTTTAAGTTCAGGAATATGTGCATGCCTTTCTAAAACTGGATTAATTTCCCAGTTAATCCATACAAATCCACTTGAAAGGTAAAAGCAACCCAGTTTTGCATTAGTGCAGTTGATGCAGTTAACTGGCATGCAAATGCCAAGAGGATGCACCAAAATGAATTTAACGTAGCTAGTTTAGAATAGATTAAAATCTTTGGGTTGACAAAACTCAAATTCTTCACACAGAGGGTGTTTTCAGAAAAGCGTGTTACCCACCCAGTATTCACTGGCTAATCATTAATTACCAGTGGGGTTTTCACACAAGCACAATGGGTACTGGGTGGGGAGACGCTTGTTTGACAACACCCAGAGAAGAGGATTTTTTTTTTAAAAAGTAAGTAAACCCACCCTCCCCGAACAAATTTAACATGACAATGAAGCTCAACCTGGCCAGAGATTACAGGGATAGGTGTAACCTAAAAATCAGATTTAACATGTACCTTGAGAATGATCACTTTTCAGATTGATGTCTCAAGTGACATTGCTTAAAGTTATGTAGGAAATCTGTAGCAGAGTCAAGGGCCATTTTCACACAAGACACTCTCCACCCACTACCCACCTACTATACATGTTGCAGGGCTGCAGTGTAGCCCTATGGGTGTCCTGTAACATGTATGGAGGGTGGAGACTGTCTTGTGTGAAAACACCCAAGGATAATACAGCGGGCAGAGAACATGCTGGCCAGAACCAAGTACAGACCCTCAGGAAAAATACTCTCTGTTGCTGCAGGAAAAGGGATGGAAATCAGCCAATTCAGTAGTACTATCCTCTTTTCTCCCTCTAGATCAGTGGCTCTCGACTTTTGGGGGTTCAGGACTTATTTGTAACCTTTGATGGCCTTCACTGCAGGGGTGTAACCTGGAGCTAAGGGGTTTGGATGAGCCTGAACTCTGGTCTCCAAGAGTTCTGGCCCCCTTTCCAAGCAGCTTGAGCACTGCTAGGAAACATTCAGGCTGAGCAAGAGAATGAGCAAGATCAGCATTTCTCCCTCGCCCACTCTGAATATTTTGTAGCACTACTCTGGCTGCTTGCAAAGGTCCCCACCAAGAAAAAAGTTTTCAGAGTGGGTGGGGGTGGAGTGCTGTCCCCACTCTTAAAACTTCCTTTCTGGTGGGGTTACTACTGCTCCAGGGTGGTCTACTGGGAACTGGGTTGGTACCACCTTCATGGCTAAGGCCTGCTCCTCAGCTCTTGGGGTGGGGGCGTGAACCCTGGGGCCCATCACAGCCTTGCTATGCCATTACTGCACTCACCCAGTAAACATGCAATATACCACTAGGAGCATTTTTTTTTTTTTTTAAAAAAAAAGCAAAGCACAAAACGTATACGTTCCTGAGATTTGTTCATGATCCTTTCACACATTCTGGTCACTCAATTTTATTTTATTTTAATTTATTTATTTTAACCGTTTTTTACCCCGCTGCCATCCTGCCTCAGGCAGCTTGGGGCAGCTAACATAAGAAATAAAACAGCCACATATAAAAACAGCTAAAATCAACACAAATAGATACAATAAATAATGGGGGAAGTAAAACAAAGCAAAAAAACAAAACAACCTCCCCCGCACATCCATCTCCCTCACCAAAAGCCTGATGGAACAGCCAGGTCTTACACGTTCGTTGACAGGAGGAGAGGTCCGGAGCCATCCAGGGCCTCTGCTGGAAGGGAGTTCCACAGCCTTAGTGTGGCCACCGAGAATGCCCTCTCCACAGCTGCCCCCCAAGCAACTCGGGGGGGGGGGGGGGGGG
>QEPC01000541.1:1870829-1892317 GCA_003113815.1 Sphenodon punctatus
ACAGCTGAGTATCATCAGCATATTGGTGACATCGCATCCCGAACGCTCTCACGATCTCCCCCAGGGGCTGCGTATACACATTAAACAAAAGCGGAGACAGGATCGAACCCTGCAGAACGCCGCAGGTCAAAGCCCGGGAGCATGATGTTTCAGCTCCCAGCACCACCTGCCGACTTCTCCCCGAGAGGAATGAGCGGAACCACCCAAGGACAGTTCCATCCAGACCCCCCAGGTCTCGCAGTCGTCTCAGCAGCAGTCCATGGTCCATGGTGTCAAAAGCGGCCGAGAGATCTAGCAGGATCAAGAATGTCGAACATCCTGCATCCATCTCCCAGCGCAGATCGTCCACCAAAGCCACCATCGCCATCTCAGTACCATAGCCAGGGCGGAACCCAGATTGAAAAGGGTCAAGGAAACCGATACAGTCCAGATGCGCCTGGAGCTGCCGAGCCACTGCCCGTTCAATAACCTTCCCTAAAAAGGGAAGATTAGAGACAGGACGGTAACTGGCAAGTGCATCCACATCCAGTGAAGGCTTCTTCAGCAGGGGGCGCACCACAGCCTCCTTGAGACTGGGCAACAACCTACTGAAGCATGTTACCTCCCACTGCCTGTACTCCTTCCTCACTCCTCTTTCTGACACGGCCTTTCACAGTCTGTTGCAGATAGCTTGGGACATTTCACTATCCCAGTCTTCTTGATGGAATATGAGGAAAATTCCAGAAGATTTTTTAGCCTCCTATGCCTCCTTCAGGAGAATGTGCACGCACCCCAGGCCTGCCACTTTGACACTACAATAATTAGACATTCAGGCTACAACCCTCAAAACTCAGGAATCATCGAATTGACTTCAATGGGACTACTTATATCAACTGTCTTGAAGATTGCATCCTGATTTACTAAGTTCACTACTAAGGAAAATTTGGGCCAGATTTTCTTCTTGTAGTAGGAGGATTACAAGAGTTACATCAGTGCAATTCTTTAACATAGATTAAGCTGTCAGTTTAAGTACAGATTCAGGCTGCTTTTAAACGAGGAGCGCTGAAGCGCCTCCTCAACGCCGCGATAAAGCGAAGCCGCCGGAAGTGACGTTCTCCCCGTTGCCGGCGGTGGCGGCGGCTGGAGACACGGGGCTTTGGAGCGGCACGTTCTTAAGCCAGATAATTGAAGTCTTAAGAACGCGCCGCTGCAAAGCCTCGTGTCTCCAGCCGCCGCCGCCACCGGCAACGGGGAGAACGTCACTTCCGGCTGCTTCGCTTTATCGCGGCGTTGAGGAGGCACTTCAGCGCTCCTCGTTTAAAAGCAGCTTAAGGCCCTTTTCGCATGGGTGCGGAAAGGGGGTGCCCATGCAAATGCCATGGCAGGTGCGGTGGGAATGGGTGGGTGTCTGTGGGAACACCGCGGATGGGGATGCGTGCGTGCTCTCGCGCTCCACCTACCTCCACCCACGCACGGAGTAACGGACACCAATGCCTGATGCTCTGTGCATGGAGGTGGGTGGGGGTTCATGTGAATGCACCCTCACGCACTGCCCACCCATCTCCCCACCCGCCACGACCCGTGTGAAAAGGGCCTAAGGGTGTTTACACGCAAAACACTCTCTACCCACTAACCACCCACCCACTATACATGTTATAGGGCACCCATGGGGTAACACTGCAGCCCTGCAACATGTATAGTCGATTAGTCGGTGGGTGGGTAGTGGGTAGAGAGTGTCTTGTGTGAAAATGTCCATAGTTATCTTTGTACAAAAAGCAAGTGTAGACAAGTTCTAAATACATTTCTCCTGTTTCATACCACCATGGTTACAGAAGCCAACTGAACTGTTCAAGTGCAACAAAGTACTAAAAATAACTACTATTCTTTTTTGTTGTTGTTGTTGCTAAAGCTTCACTAAGTAGCTGCTGGAGTGAGGGACTGTTTCAAAACTCCAGACGTTTTCAGACAAGACACTCTCCACCCACCCCCTACCCGCTACACATGTTGCAGGGCTGCAGTGTTGCCCTGTGGGTGCCCTGCAACATGTATAGTGGGTGGGGAGTGAGGGGAGGAATGCCCTCCCAGCTTTGAGTGTTTATGCTATTGATCTTTGTGGAATACAAAGGGATCCAAGTATTTTGATCAAAACCAGTATGTTTTGCACTGTTAATTTCAGATCTCATATCCCCTGCTCCCACGTGTTTCTTCTTCTGCTTTTCAGCTTATTTCCTGTGGAAAGAGGGCGTACGCAGGCACCCTGTGTGTATGTTTCATACTTAACTTTTCATCCACATTTGGTAGAGGGACAGAAGACCCAAAGGTAAGGAGGGAACTGAAAATTGGGTAAACACAGGTTTTGTAGTCAAAAATCCCAGGCCCTTTTCACACAGGCTGCGGTGGGCGGAGCATGGGGGTGCATTCCCACGGACACCCCCCCCCATGTACAGAGCATTGGGCACCGACGCCTGTTGCTGCGTGCATGGGTAACGGGTGGAGGTGGGTGGAGCGTGAGAGCGCGCCCCTGCCCCCCCCAGCTTGGGGTGTTCCCATGGGCACCCCCATCCCGCCACCCACTACAGCATTTGCATGGGTGCTCCCTTTACCCGCACACGTGTGCGAGGGGGGCGCCCATGTGAAAAGAGCCCCAGATTTGCACTTGTCCATTGCCCCTTCCTTAACAATTTGGATACCACACATTTATGTCAGCCAAATTTTGCAGAGGGTCAAAAAATAAGTAACTCCCCCAAATTTCTGAACAATAAAGGCGCTTGAGTCAGTTCAAGAACAGGAATAAAACTTTACTCATGTTTCCCACTTATCAATGCAGTTACTGAAAAAGACAACATCTCTGTATAACTGAGATATACTAGTGGTTCTCAAACTGGAAGGTGGGGAATTTTATTCTGCAGGAGGGGGAATGAGAAGGAGTACAGCTGGTAAACTCCTAGCTCCACTCTGACTGAAGTAGGGGATATTTCCAGAATTATGGGAGTAGTAAGAGGGAGAGAAGTGTGTGTGCGCGCGCGCGCGCATGTGGTGGTGGTGGTGTGGGACAGGTCTCAGCTACCACAGACAATAAAAAGGGAGGGTGTAGTTTAAAAGTTTGAGAACCACTATCACACCTGTAAAACCTGAATCCATAGGAAACTAGGCTTCTTTAGCCCAGGTGCTTGCTACAAACTACTTGCTTCTTCTTTATATCCTTCTGTATCATCCCTTATCCCTTTTGCTCTTCAGGAAAATGTTTACCTCTAGATGGGACCATCTGTTTCAAGCAGCACCAAGTCTGCTCTTTCAGGGGTAGAGCTTCCAATACAAACCGATATTTCGACTCTGACCTCTTAATACAGAGTTTTAACTCATAAGGACAAAAGTAGCACCACACTGGGTTGGGCCAATGGTCCATCAAGCCCACCACAGGTCCACGTTAAATTTCATCTGCCATTCAGATGCCCAGTCTCACAAGAGCCTCCTGCAATTCTTCACAGTTCGCTCGTGTTTTAACTACAGTGAATAACTTTGTGTCATCGGCAAATTTGATCACCTCATTCTTTACTCCTCTTTCCAGATCACTGATCTGGAAAACTCCAGGCAGAAGTGGCTTACTCCATCTCTCTCTTCCATAATTGGCACTTTTCAATCTCCTTTAAATTAATGTAAAATTTCATATAGGATGCTTTAAGATTTCTAGGTCAGACTGGGTTGGCATTTTTGAACCCTCCTGCTGTATGAAGTGGTATCCACTACATTTTGTATGTACATAATTTTGAACAGATTTAAACTGTTACAACTGGCATCCACATATACAAACAGTAAACTGGGGCTATAAAAAACCCATTCACCTGCTTGCCTCTGCCAAGACTTTTTGAACTAGCAAGTGGATTTTTAAAGCCATGAGCTCACTTACCCCACTACAATTCCCAACCTTACAAATTATCTTTTAAGCTTGGTTAGTGGATTATTATTTATTTTTACAACACTGATAACAACCTCTTTATATAGAGCTTATTCATCAATTTCAAAAGTGCTTTAGAAAGGAGGGCCAATTTGTCTTGTAGGTAGATTTTCTGTATTTTCAAGAATTTTTTTGTTTTGTTACTTAGACATTACAACTCTATGGGGTGTTCTAGTGTGGGTGCTACCCATGTAAATCCCATGGGGGTGGAGTGTGTGCTCCCACACGCACGGGGTCACCGGAAAAAACGGAGGTGCCTCTGTGCATGGTGATGTGTGGGGATGGGTGTGCACCCCATCAGAACCCTCCCCCCACCTACTGCACACAGACTGCAGCGCACCCCCATGCAGCCCATGTAAAAAGGGCCTATGCAAAATTGTTTCTTCAGAATTGACTTCCTGATGATTGTGTTTCAGTAACTTAAATTTGGCTTCATATGCAATAGTCATATGCACCTATAATCCCAGGGCTATGTGTCCTTCCCTTGCTGTGATCAGTTCTGAGACTGAAGAGCAAAAGGAGACCATATTAATATGGATGCAGTCATGCTGCACCTGAGCTCAACTTTCCTGGGGCTGTAAGCAAAAACCTGATACAGAAATGAAAGCCACCCCAAAGCAATATCACAGAGTTACACATTCCCTATTTATGTGAAGTTTGACTGTTTGGATTTGCACGGTATATAAACTTCGATGAAAGAAGTATCAGTTAGTGGGGGAATTGCTTTTTGTCTGTGCCAAGCAATAATGTATCTTTGATCCTAAGAGAAGCCACTTGCTGCCTATCAGCTAAATGATTCTTACATAGTACAAGCAAGCTTGATGAATAAACATAACCATACTTGTTTTTGCTGTGCTGTCATTGCTGACTGGTTTGGGTATGAGTCCTACCAAGGCTGCAGACTTCAGAGCATTTCCGTAAGTCACTGCGAAGTTTTCCGAGGCTTTCTTGGCCAGTGAAACGATGGGAGAAGACCATCCTGCTTCTTCCGCGCTCTTCTCTTTCTCCTCGTGTTTTATCTCGGAGATATTAGGAATCTGGTTCCTGTCAATGATCTCAAAGTCTTCTCTCTGCTCAGGAGCAGAGGCATTGCAAGCTTCCCCTTCAGCCATCTTTGCCGTGTCAGATGACACTAGTCAGGCGCAATCGAGTTAAGCAGCTACTCCCTCCGACCGAGTCCCGTCCTGCCCTGCCCGCCAACTTGGAGTTTGCCAAGCAATCAGTCGTGCGCCCCGGACGACTGCGGAACTACACCGGGAAGCCTCCCTGCGCTTGCGCGCGTTTCTCTGGCTTGCTCCGACGGTTGTGCGCACAGACAAGGCGTGGTTTACTTATTAATTAACCACAAAGGGAAACCAGGAGGACGGCGTTAGTGTGTAAAGTACCGGTCTGCATTGCAGTTCCAACGGTTCCTCTGACACTAGGAAAAGCTCGTTTATTTCTAGTTAAGAGTTTAAAACCGTATCGGGGGAGGGAATCAGACTGCAGCATTTCTTTAGTGACACACCCAACCTTTCTAAAAGGAGGTTGTCTTACTGGCCCAGCCGTTGTAACTTAGAGAAAATGGCCGACGATAGATATTTGTGATGCTAAACTAGAAAATGCTGCATAGACCTCTCCGTCTATACTCCAAGCGTGGCCTTGCTGCGTTCCAAGAATAATGTTTAAACAACTGGGAAACAGGTTTACAGATCCTACTGCAGAAAAACCTGGACCAAATGTGGCCAGTGACTGTCTATTATGGATTTGACCCTTGGCCTCAACCTTTACTCTTGAGCACGGACACTGAAGGAATGCACTCAGGGAGAAGGTAGCAAATATGAGGGTATATGCTCAAGAATAGAGGCTGGATCTGCCAGCCAGATCCATGATCTGATCTCCCTCTCTTCTCTTCCTAGCCAAGCATTGTCTCAGTGGGTATTGCCCATATCCTGTAAATTCCTCCTCATTTCATAATGCTTCTGTTGTATTTTGGCATTGAAATAACTCAGACTCTAGGGTTAGGCACAAGGATGAAAAAGAATTTGGGATGAAATAGGTCTACATTCCTCCCTATTTTTTGGTCCACCTGTTTCTATAATAGTTATTTTAGACTGACCTACACACTTTTATTGAGTGCGGGGTCTGGAAGGAGATAGGTTTCCAGGGAGTTCTGTTGCCAGCAAACTTGACAAAGAAAATGCTTAGGCAACATGTTCCTCCTCTTTCATCTTTTTTTGCCCTCATCCACAGAAAAAAGTGTGAAAAGCCCAGAGGGCAAGAACCTCAGAGAGCATTTTCAGACAAGATGCTCTCCACCCACTATACATGTTGCAGGGCTTCAGGGGGGCCCTATGGGTGCCCTGTAACATGTATAGTGAGTGGGATATGGGTGGGTAGTGGGTGGAGAATGTCTTGTTTGAAAACATGCAGAGTTTGACTTCTCTCTGTATTTTGGGATACTAATTACTGGGTGGATGTCTACAGCCTTGTGGAAGTAATGTTCCTCCTCCCTCCAGGCCCTATCCCTTTCGTGCATGTGGGCCCAAGAAAGGGTGAGGGTAGAGAAACGGTGCCATGGGGACAGATGATCTCAGTGCAGGAGGAGATCTGTGTCCGCATGTAGGGAAGGGCTGCCAGAACAAAATTACAAACCTAAAGGAACACTGCAGCTGTGGTATCTGTTTTGTGGAGTTCTGAAATAAATGACATACCCTTAACATAAGGCAAAACCTAGTATAAAGGGTGCAGCCTACTCCCAAATGTGTATCTTTTATTTTGGAGTAACCTTAAGAGTGAAAATCAAGGCTAATTTACTTCCCCCAGGAGTGATGCGTGCACTCCAAGGTCAGCCATGGCATTAAAAAAAGTAATACATGGGGGAGGGGGGGCGGAGATACTGGATTTCCTTTCTACTAAAAGTTCATGAAGTCCAATGTTTCTTTGAAATTCTCTTTTTTTAAAAAGGGACATGAAAGTTGAGATGTTCACAATTACAATCGGCAGCTGGAGTTTAAGCAGAAAACCCAAATATTCAGACTAGAAATAAAATACTGAAAGTTGACAGTGCTAAAGGCTGGATTCTCTGATGTACCTTGAAAAAGCAGATAGCATTTCACTATGTATTTACAGTACCAAAGCTGCAAGTGTGGGTTTGGGGCACCATCTAATGGAATGAGTTGGTATTACATACTGTTTATGTGTGTCCTTTTTAGAAAGTAGAACAAAGGACAGCGGGTTTCATAATAGTTTCATAATGATCTCTCCTATAATTGACTCAGTATGAGTGGTTGCCATTGACCTCAGCTGAGACTTCATGTTGCAATGAGGTTTACCTGGCTGGAGTCAGTTTTAGAATTAAGGCTGTTGGGCCAAAAAGATGAACCAAGAATGCAAACAGATTTTGAGACCAGAAAGAGCAGTTATGATCAGTTAAAGATGCAGCCTGTTCAGGTCAGATTAAGACGTATAGGGGCCACCTGTCATACATGTCTGGGGAGGGGTGGGATTTACAAAGTTGTGACAATGTGCAACAAGGAGGGGGTGCTGGTCACAATGTGATGTCACAGCACAGCCATAGGTTTGCTTCTTGCGCACAATCATTTTATATGTGGGTATTTAGGAAGATTTGTGTGACATACATTTTGGAGGGAGTCTGTAGTAGAGTAACAAATTGTGATGGGGAGGAAGTAAAAATGGCAACATCAAAAAAGTTTAACATACTTTATAGATAACCCTTCAGCCTCCCCAAGTTAGTTTCTCTGGCAGAACACTGAAGAGCAGTGGCAAGACATTGCTGCTCACAGAAACAGCAGTTAAGACTGGCAGATTTCCTCCCTTGTTGCCTGCCTTTTTCACAGGGAGGGGCTCCAGGAGTCTTCTGTTAACAGAGAGTGAGGTGAAAGTGATGGGATCCACCAGTCCTAACTGCTGCCCTGGTGGGAGGGCCCCACCAATGCTCTGTGTTTATGTGGCGGCACAGTGCATCCCTGATCTCTGCAGCTATGTGTTGTTCCACCCAGTTGAGACACTCCCTAAGAAGAGGCACTGGCATATTCCAAGTCACCGTTTGGGAGGAGGGAAGTGTGTTCTGGAAGACCACACCCTAGTCTCACAGATGTTGTGGAGCATGTAGACGGCAGTATCAGCAGTGACACTGTCTCTAGCTGGAAACGGATCCATGCTGTGACTGTCTACCATTGCTGTTTCATGCTAAAACGTGCCTGCCAGAGTGCCAGATGTTGGCACAATCTGGTTCTCGACCATGGTGGGGGGCGAGCCTGGGCTGTGATTTGGGGAAATTCCCAAGTCACAGCCCGGGCTAAGCTCCACCATGGTTGAGGGTCAGCCGCTGAACTCGGAGTAAAGTGGGCTATCACGTCTGATAGCCTGCTGTACTTACCGCAGTCCAGAGTGATGAGGGAACCGGGGGCCTCGGTGGCTGTCATTGGCTGCTATGGCCACCTGCTATCTGGTATGGGGGGGTGGGGGGGCTGCCTCATGTCCATGCATCTCTCTGACCCAGCTGCCGTCATGTTTGTTTGACAACTGGGTCAAGTCCCAGCCAGAGTGATGGCTCCCACCACCACCTGGAGAAGTCCAGGGCAGTGGCAGGAGCTGTCACTTATGAAAAGACCCATTGTGACTCTTCCTGGACTACCCAGCAAGAACGTCATTTAAGCAAACACGGTGGTCCATTACCACCTGCAGAACCACAGACAAGCTGTCCTGAGCCTTTTAGGGAAGGGCGGGATACAATTTTGAATAAATAAAATAAATAAAGAAGCCACTCTGGTTCAGGTAGTTGTCTTTGCTGCATGGTGGGCAGATGATCATAATGTGGCTTCCATCAGTGGTGCTGATGCAGTTGGGAAACCCATCCCCTTCAAAGCTCACCATCACCTCCTCTGCATCAACCAGCTGCATGACCCAGTCAGGCAGCAAGTCCACAATTGCTTTTCAGACCCCCATGACAATAATGTCCAGTGTGTTAGTCCCTACACCAAACTGTTGGGCAATGGAACAGCCGCGGTCCCACATGGCCAGTTCCAGATAGCAATCACCACCCACTTCTCCACTGGGATGGACTGCCGCATAATGGTGGTGCACCTTTCAAGATGGAAGAGAAGAATCTCTGTGATCTCTATGACAACCTACCATGGCATGTGGAAGTTGGCAATCCATTGGTTGTCTTCCCACAAAGCTAGCATGGACTCCCACTACTCAGAACTTTTTTCCTTCACTCAGAGGTCACCGGAGGGCTTTTGGCATGGTAGTGCACAAGGCTTCCAGGGTGCAAGTAGTATCACTTGTTAGGAACTTCACCATCTGCTATAGGCATGCCACCATGCTCTGCATCTCTCCCAGGGCAGCTCATGTATGACAGCAGGAGGAGTGGGTCCTCTGCCAAACCATGAGCCACCACCAGGCTGTCCTGCTTGCTACTTTCTTGATTGCCGCTGCCAGCAGAAGTTTCTGTTGGCAGTGCCACTCAGCAATGATGGAGCAGTAGCCGATGTCCATCTGCATCATAGGCCAAATCATTTAATCTTTGCTGCCCACAAGAGAGCAGAGGGCCTCAATAATCATTAGCTGTTGCCATGGCCACCAAGGCATTCTCTCAACAGTGGGTAACCAGAGTAGCTTTCCTGGCCTACGCCATAGGGTAACTTGGATAGCATCACATGGCTGATACAAGCTGCTTGTCAGGGCGTGTGCGCTTCGACAGCACGCCTGGCATCTCCCAGGATGGAGCCATGGATGGCACAACGACCTCAGCAGTGATGAGGGGGCGTCAGGGGGGCGGGGCCCCGCTCGCAACAATGGAGCCGACAGCCCCAAACCCGCAGGTGAGGGAAGTTGAGGGCGACAACATAACGCCCTCGCTAGCCTCCAATGAGAAAACAGGGCCCCTTGGTGCACCATGCTGCTCAGCGCGGCTGCGTGCGAAGGGGGGCGGAGCCTATGCTACATAAACCAGGAAGGGAGTCTTACAGGCTGCCGATGATCAGCAGCGCTGTGAGACTGGTCCCCTCTTAGGAAACTTGTGATTTGGTGTACTGTGTGAGCTGAGACTGGGAGCAAGTGAGCGACGGAGCGAGTGATTGGTGCGTGAGTGAGAGAGAGAATTCTGTGCGCATGAGTACCGAGTGAGTGGGAGGTGAGCATGGTGTGTCACTCCCGTCTCCCCCTTTGTTCTTGACCCCTACCTTCCCGTCCTTTGTGTGTGCGTAGGGTTACCCGGGCTCGGTCCTATCCCCCCTTATTCCTGGGTTGCTACCCCCATCTCCCTGCACGTCCTACACTTGTTCTCCCTCCAAGCACTGTGTGGTTGCGGTGTGGGCTATAGGGATAGTTGGTGCGGGGCTAGGGGTGGCCTTGTCACCACGTGGAGGAGCTCCACTCAGGGCCCTGCTGCCTCCCACCCCGATGATGATCAGGCCTTGCCCTCTCCAGGATGTTTAGGGCCAACCAATAACCTGAGGGGTTGTTTTCCCATGCTATGGGAGTGGAGTCCCCCCCCCCATTGGACATGGGGAGAGAAAGAGGGGTATTGTGGTGGGCTTGTGTGTGGTTGTTTGAGGTCCATGGGCACGTCCCTAGTCTTTCCCCTACCTACCCTAACACTGCCATTGGCTGGGATGCCTGCATGTGATCTGATGTAATGCTGATGCAGGATTTGAAAGCTAAACATTTGTACAGCAGCAAAAAATTGGCAACCCTGTCTCATTACTTTACAGATCATGCAAAGCCCTGCTGCCACACCCAAGAGAATGGACACTGAATATGTATGCTGTGGGCCATCAGGAAGACCTGGGTTTGCAGAGGTGGTTGCCCATGGAAAGTCTCATGCTTCGCAGAGGAAGGGTGTGCAGAGTACACTGACAGACCCAGCCACACTGGAAGTGTACCACAGAATTGCCTGGCTAATGCAGGTGTTTGGGTTTGGTGTCTGTATGGAGGGCTGCTACCTGTAGGCAGTCAGGCTGGGACTGAAACAGCTGCCCCCAGGGTGTGAAAGCTTACATCTGCTCAGAGACTAGCAGAAAACAAAAGACACCCTAACTCACCTTAATGATGTGTGTGAGCTGCCAGAGGTGCAGGTGGTGTTGCTAGACCTTGGACCTGTTCTGTCTCGTTGCCAACCTCATGAAAGGGAGGCACAAGGAACCAACAGGAGTGCATGGACTGTGTGGGTCACTGCCTGTGGAACACCACTACCCAAGAACCAAAGGTGGGTGTATGGGTCCTGACAGAAGAAGAGAGAGGCAAACTCCAGGAAGTTTGGACTGTCCCTGCCTTTCATCTTGCACTTGCAGATCCAATACCGTACTTTTTGTACAGTCTTGTCTTGCACTTCATGCATGCCAGAGGGTACAACTGTGGCTTCAGCAAGTCATGTGATCCCACACTGGCAGCAAAACCACTTCCAGTAGCAATGTCCCAGGATTGTGCTTTGTGACGGTTTTGGGTGGCAGGGGCGAAATGCTGAAAGCTTGTACTTCATCAGAATCAGCACTACCATCTTAGTACACTGCTTGCTTCAATAAAATGCCTTTTTTATTTTGTGCCATGGCACCACAACAAAAAGAAAGCACTTTGGAGCTGGCATTGTCATTGCTTCTTTTAAATGAGTGTGGGTGGGGACAGGAGGAGGAAGGCTTCATTATGACATGACTAGCCATGGTCTGGAAACTCTGCAGACAGTTGGGTTCTTTCTTCTTCCCAAGGAACACCAAGACCTGGTCCCAACTTGCATTGTGTGTGGAGGGTAAAATGCCTCCCGTGCTCCTGAGCGTGGCCCTGCTTCTTTCCTGACAGGTGAGTGCAGCGGCCTATGAGACTGCCACGCCCACCTGGAACTGCTCTGGCCACCGGCCAGGGTTATGTGCAGAGGGCCATCAGATGCGATGGCCCACTCTACCATGGTCCAGGGTAGGGTTCCCCAGACCATGACAGGGCTTATCCTGGGATGTGTGCTGGCAGGGGTAATATTGGCCCAGTAATATTGTGCTGGCAGGAGTAACATTGGCCCGGGTTAGCCCTGCCATGGGCCAATGTTACTTCTGCTCCTGCCTGTGGTGAAAATCTGGCGGGCAGGAGCAAATGTGACACCACTGCCGGTGCCCACTCTGGGGTAAGCATGGCCATGGGCGGTGGTGTCACGTCTGAAAATATCCCTTGTCTGTTTATACCCTAGGTTGTAATACGCCATTGCCTCTTTGTGCACACTAAGGGCGTTTTCAGAAAAAACACTCTCCACCCACTACCCACCCACCATGCATGTTGCAGGGCTGCAGTGTTGCCTATGGGTGCCCTGGAACATGTATAGTGGGTGAGAGGGGAGTGTCTTGTCTGAAAGCGCCCTAACAAGTGTGCCAACTCTTGATTTTAGAGGTTTCTAGAAACCCAACGTTACTGAAACTGTAATAAAGTCATGCAACTCGTGGCTATCCTTTTATTTAAAAAGGAAGATTTTAGCTCTTGTGTCTGTGGAGAAAAGCTTGAAATCATGACTGCTCTGGAGCTTAAAGGCTCAGAAACCAAAGGGGCAAATGAACTCAAGCATATTTTAAAATCTCATGATTTTTCTCTTGACTGCCCAGCACACATTTGGGGGCTGCCAATCCAGAATGAAGAATAAATGACTGTTTCACAGTGCTACTTGGTAAAACTGGCATCATTCCAAACATTTATTAGTGCAAGAGCCATGGAAACATAGTAGTGCAACTATTATGGTCTGAAAGCAAGTGCATGTAGTGCTGTAGCAACAATAGCTCAATACTCTTCTGCTTGGACATTTTATTTCAATCCTCTCCTCACTGCAGACTTCTCATGTAAGTTCTGCCATCTGCCCATCTTAATGTGGGTAGGCATGGCAAGGGACAGTTTTCTTTTGACAGGCTATGAAGCTAGCTGTCTAGCAGAGTTGCTGAAGAATGCAAAGGTCAAGTCTGGTATTTAAACAACACATCTGTCCTATCTCTAGCTATCCAAATTGTAAAAAATCTCAAGGGTGTTTCTAATCAAGAGTTCCCATTATAGGCGGTCTTTGATTCTAGTGTATCTTGGTGCTGGTTTCACAGAGATCTTGTTTCTTTCAATTTTTTACAAGACATTTTCAGATATAACAATCAGATATATGATAATATAATTCAGGGAGATGGAATGTGACAGACATAGAATAGATATGCTTCTCATGGACTTATACTTTGATCTTGAAACTGCATACTTCCAAATTCTCGATAGCCGAAATTAAAGATTCTGAATTTTAGATGAGTAGAGGATAGGCAATATAAACTACATTGATCTTCACTGACACCGAGAAGGATGGGGAAAGTGTTGTTGAATAAATATGATGGCAATTTAAGTGAGGCTTTTCTTAGTTTTCCCAGAGAGATATTTTAGGATCTGTGTACCGATTACAGGCTACACGTTTTTGTTGCTGAAAGTGGTTTGCATCAATGTTTCAAATATATCATGCACTTCCATTGTCCTTCAAAGTATGTAATAGTTTCATTATTTCTTGCTCAGAAATGCAATATCCAGTGTGTGATCAGCTATTATTGATGTCTTACATTTACATAAGAACAAAATGTGCTTTTTAAAAAATTAAAGGGACAGATTCAGTTAAAAAAACCAAAACCCTCTTTTAAAAAGCCTAGAGAAAAGAGTTTGATTTAAAAAAAAATGTAATTGATAGAATTTAGTGGTTTTAGTGATGGACCCTGCTGCTGCAAAGACTTATGGACTATCCAGAGTAGTGAAAAGTTAGGAAATCCTTATTTTAGATGTCTACCCTACCCTTTCCCACAAAGGGCTCATGGTGGACTCAGGACTGTAAAGGACTTGGGAAAATGACCTCAGGGATGGGTGCCTTAATTTTAACTCCTGAGCTGCCAGAGGCAGGAGGGGGCAGGATAGAAATTTTAGTATAAACAAATAAAATAAATTTCAGCAACCCTTAATGAATCATCAACCCTACAGGCAGGCACTCCCAATAAATACATATTGTTCCTGCTTCACAGATGAGGAAACCAACCCAGAGACGTTAAGTTGCTTGGCCATGCTCAGGGCAGAACAAGTAACAAAATGGCTCTCATGACTCCCAATCCTGCTTGTTAGCCACAAGGCCATTTCCCTTCTCTTCCACTGATTTTTATTTATTTTTAGATGGAATAGGTATGCAAATATTGTTTTAGGACTCAGTCTTGCAAAATTAAATAAAAAATAGCACTGTGCCCAAGCATGTTCACAATAAATACCAAATGCATGGACTTAAGTCTTTGCAGACTAAAGCCTTTATCAGTTGCCTGTCTTGGTAGGTTGCAACTGAGGCTGTTTTCACACAAGACACTCTCTACCCACTATCCTCCCCTCCCCCCCCGCTATACATGTTGCAGGGCTGCAGTGTTGTCCTATGGGTGCCCTGTAACATGTATAGTGGGTGGGTAGTGTCTTGTGTGAAAACACCCTGAAACTGTAAGCATATCACTCAGGCCACAACACATCTACAAAGCCTACATTCACATGAACAGACCAGTCCTACCCCTCTTACTTCAGTGGTGATAAAATCCATCTTGCAAAATTATCCAGAAAGAGGTTACCCTGAGAGTTAAAGACTGTGTGAACAGTTGGTGCTAAGTATCTTAATACACCTTAGTTAGTGCTCTTTCCTTGTTCACACAATCACCTCTTTTGTTTTGGTAAGCTACTCCAAGGTATGCATTCCTGTTTAATCAGGAGTATATAACCTAGGAGGGAACCACCCGTACTTCACTTTAAGTGCAGTTTTCATGTGAACAAAAGCAGAATTAGTTAAAGTGAGAGATAATTATTTCAGAGCGTTATCTCATGATACTGTTAAGAAGTAATAGCAAGAAAATGGTTCTCTTGAGGATTTGTGTGTGTGTGTGTTATTTTGAAAGTTCCCCCTCTCTCAGGTATTCTAGACATATAGATGTACCAGAGTGCTTCCCTGCTCCTACAGAGAAGGCATGAACTCTTATTTCCCAAAGCATTGGTAACAAAACAGAGTTTAAAGTGAGCCACTTCTTGCCAGTCTGGAACTAAAAAAAGGTCTGTGTTTTTTCTTCTTATGCTCCATAAGTACAGTTGCCCTCCTTATTATGAAGACTGCTATAACTGCGGTAGTCATTATCTATGCTCAAGTATCAGCCAGAAGATCCAGTTAGGATAAGGGCTCCAGTATTCTAGACTACAAAGCATGTAAGATGCAGACCCTGCTCCAAATACCTTAAAGACCAGCTACGAGAGTTAACTTACACATGCAAATTGTTTGTTGCACAATAAGGGGGAAAGATGTGTGTGTGTATGTGTGCTTTAGGACTGGTGCAGGAAACCAGTAATCTGCATGTCTAGTCTAAGGAAGTGTTCTGCTCATATTGGCTCGCAGTATTCAGGAAGCTGCAGAGTTCCTGGCCCTCTGTGAAACAGGGCAAGGGGACAGCAGTCAGGGATTATTATCAATACAACCACTAAAAGGAATTGCATCATATTCCTCTGTACCCCTTTATTTTTCAGCATTACTGATTACAAAGACAACACTTATATTGTTCCACCTTCAGTGAAGCTATTCAACTACATAATTCTCTCAATCATCTCCAATCCAGGAATTTACATTGCATCCAGTTCTGTTGCTGCAGGTGAAGCAGTTACACCCTATCCCCTTCTATTCCCAAACACACCAGCTGTGACTGTTCCCAGGTCAACCCACCACTGTGGCTTCCAAAGGGGGTGGCGGCACAAAAGTGCTTGAGGGGATTTAATAAAGGAAAGTGATAAAATGGGATACATGAACTAGTCACACGTTAAAATTTGACATGCCATTACTTAATTTATTATTATTATTATTATTTATTATTATATTTTATTTTATATCGCTCAAGCAGGGTACCTGGCACTGTACAATCAGTAGTTATAGACAAGTCCCTACTCCAAAGGGCTTACAAACTAGGAGAGACAAGGAAGGGGGAGATGAGGGACAGGTGAACATTGGGAGAGACAAGGACACATTCATAAGGGTGAGAGAATGCAGGTGCATGTGCTTCACTTATGGCATTTTAAGACAAGACAACTAATGTGGATTAGAGAAATCTAACGTGTATTTAAGGTGGAATTTTCAAGATGTAAAATCGGTTTCATAAACCCTTGACATCGGGATTTTATGAAACCGGTTTCACAAATTCACGGATTAAAATGAGTTTTTAACATTTAAACAGTTGATGCGGATTTAAATAGTGCTTTAATCTGCATTTCTGCTCGTGAAAACATTAAAAGCAGTTGACTTTAAATGCAGATTAGTTCTAATCCATGAGAACGCACATATCTAAACATTAAATCCGGATTAAAATAAGAATGATTTCAATGCATGATAAGCACTAATCTGTGATATTTGGTGCTTGTCTAAAAAATTCTTAGTTACAGGGAGGAGATTTTGAGTGAGAGAGGGATGAGGATGCAATTTCACTCATGACAAGCCTTTTGACTCATGACCAGGGAAAGCCTGATGGAAGAGGAAGGTTTTCAGGAGGGATTTGAAAGTTGGGAGGAAGGGAGCAGAATACTGGTTTAATGTCAGAAAAACTTTGATATTTAATAATATTTCAGTTAAACATTTAGCACCAAACAGTAATCTCCTGGAACTGAGGGTTGATCTCCCGACTGAAGGACGGTAAACTGCACAAGGATCTAACCAGTTCCTGTGCCCCAAGGTTGCAGATGGAAAAGCTGGAGGGATTGTTACAAAACCACAGATTAATGTTTTTCTGATTCTATTCCCATAATTGTGGGAGCTGCAGCAATAAGCAGGGCCGGACCCCCCCACACTAGGTGTCACTATAGGACTTCAGTCTTTAACCACAGATAAGAATGTTGTAAGCAAGACTTTAGGAAATGTGGTGGTGGTGGGGAATAGAAGTGCAGTTTGTTTTTTGTGGGGGCTCTGTTTTTCATCATACTTCAAAACTACCTAGGATATAGTAGATATCTTTCAAGGCTTCATGAAGCCTTCATCATTCTCTAGGCTCTCGAGCAGCAGTTCTAAAACTGACTTACAGGGCCTTGGTAAATGATCCACATTTGCTTTGCAGAACCAACTACAGCAGAGCGGGCTTCATCCAGCAGGATAGCCATCTCTAGAGTGAGAGGTGGGAGAGGGTGGGTAGGGAGTGGGGCTGGGTGAACGTTTGGCTAGCATGCATACATTACAGTCATTGTACATCCTCTGCCTCACCAGAAATGGCCTGGGCACTCGTTAGAACCTTGTGCCACCATGGTGTGCATCGTCAGGCTGTAGCTCTCACTAGTGTATGTAGCTATCACTAGTATATGATGGTCAGTGAGAAGTTAACGTTGTCACTTTTCTCAGTGGTCTGCTGGTCACAGAAGTTTTGGAATCTCTGCTTTAAAGTATGAATAAACTCCATAATTATTATTATTATTATTAACAAACATTTATATAGCGCCAGCAGTGTACATGGCACTTTACAAAGTAATAAAATAGACACGGTCCCTGCCCCTAGGGCTTACAATCTGAGCGACAGGAGCTGGGGGAGAGACATAGGAAGGGGAACAGAGGGAGAGACAAGGGGTCTAATATTCATGAAGATGCGAGGTCTCAAGTGCACGTACTTGGCTTGGTTACGATGAGAATGACAGCAGGCAGGTCCATGTGGCAAGGATAAGGGTAAACAGATCGTAGGTATAGGAATAGTGGCTCAGCAGGATAAAGAGTCAGACAGAGCAGAGCGGAAGAGGTGAGTTTTAAGGAGAGATTTGAAGGTATGAAGGGTGGGGGCAAGGCGGATGTGGACAGGGAGGGAGTTCCAGGCATGGGGGGCAGCAAGTGAGAAGGGACGAAGGCGCTTAGGGGAGCAGGGAAGGCGTGGAAGGGTGAGAGAAGGGACAGAGGAGGAGCAAAGTGCACGGGCTGGAGTATGGAGGGCAATAAGTGCAGAGAGGTAGGGGGGAGCGAGGTTGTGAAGAGCTTTATAGGTGAAGACTAGGAGCATGTGCAGGATTCGTTCAGGAAGGGGAAGCCCAGTGAAGCGAAGAGAGGAGGGGCTGCACATGGTCGAAGCGACGGGCGAGGTAGATGACCCTGGCAGCAGAATTTTGGACAGAGATGAGGGGAGAAAGGTGAGACCGGGGAAGGCCAGTGAGAAGGAGGTTACAGTAATCGAGGCGAGAGATGACCAGAGCATGAACAAGAGTTTTGGCAGACGAGACAGAGAGAAAAGGGTGAATCTTAGCAATGTTATGGAGGGAGAAGCGACAGGATTTAGCAACAGAGTCAATGTAGGGTTTAAAAGAAAGGGCTGAGTCAAAGATGAAGCCTAGGCTACGGGCTTGGGGGACAGGCAGGATGGTGACTCCATCAATAGTTATTGACAGTGAGGAAGGAGAGGAAGGATGAGGGGGGAAGATAAGGAGTTCAGTTTTAGCCATGTTGAGTTTGAGTTGACGTTGAGACATCCAGGTAGAGATGTCAGAGAGACAGTTGATGAGACGAGCTTGAACAGAGGGAGAGAGAGAGGGAGTAGAGAGATAGAGTTGAGTGTCATCAGCATAGAGGTGGTATTGGAAGCCATGGGAGGCAATGAGTTTGCCTAAGGATGAGGTATAGATCGAGAAGAGGAGAGGGCCAAGAACAGAGCCTTGAGGAACACCAACTGAGAGGGGGAAAGAGGAGGAGGTGGAGTTGGAGAGAGACACATTAAAGGAGCGGTCAGAGAGGTAGGAGGAGAACCAGTTATGGACAGAGCCACAAAAGCCAAGGGAGTGAAGGGAATCCAGCAAGAGTGAGTGGTCAACAGTATCGAAGGCAGCAGAGAGATCAAGGAGGACAAGAATGGGGATGTGCGAACAGATCATGGTTCGGGTTCGGTCATTCGGTTCGATCCGGTCCAGTAGTTCAGTTTGGTCATTCGGTTCGGTCGCTGAGTTTGGGTTTGGTAGTTTGGTTCGGTGGAGTTTGGTTCGGTTCGGAAAAAGGTATCGTATGATCCCGTGATCGTGTCAGAAACCGGAAATTCTAGTGCGTGCGGAGCTGTGTGGTGAGAGAGTGTGTGTGTTGTGGCTGACTGGGTGTTTGGCATGTTTTGGCTGTGTTTGTGTTGGACTGTGTGTTGGTTTCAGTTTGACTGTTGGTTTGGCTGGTTGGAAAGTGTTTGTGGGTGACTGTTGGTGTTGGCGAGTGATTGTTTAAAAAAAAATTATGAAGAAGGTGACAAATGTCAGGCCTGGGGGAAGGCAAAGGTGGTGGAGCCAGTGGTGGAGGAAGAGGTTCCTGCCGCTGCTGCTGGACCTTCGGTGGTGCAGGAGGAGCAAGATTCAGCGGGGACAGGAGGTGCTGCCACTTCTGCCAGGTTTGTAAACTTTTTTTTAACTTTGAGGACAAGAAGAATACTATCCGTTAGAGCGAGCTCACTGGCATGTGGGTAGGTGCGTGGGTGGTGGGCATCACTCAGGCACAAACAGTGGGCATCAGCAGGTGGCAGCGGATGTCTGCCACAGAGAGAGAGGGTACTGTAGTGTGTGGGGCTCTTCCAGCAGTCAGGCACAAGCACGAGCACCCCCACCCAAATATGTGCCAGGCTAGCAAGGGTCATCCCCACGCACCCCCAAACAAGGGCAGTTTTTGCACGTGCCAGCCAGCCAGGGTCTCTGTCTCCATTACAATCCCTCCCCGGCACCCAAAGAAGGGCAGGATTTGCATGTGCCAGCCAGTCAGGGTCTCTCCCCATTGCCATCCCTCCCCAGCACCCAAAGAAGGGCAAGATTTGCACATGCCAGCCAGCCAGGGTCACCGTCTCCGGTTGCCATCCCTAGCACCCCAAGGAGGGAGGATTAGAGGCATCATCATAAATGCATGATATTACTTAGGTGTTGTTAACTAACTTCTTGTTTATGTGTTCCTGTTTCAGAGAGGGTGATGAAGAATCTGTTGCCGCTGGTGCCAGGCGCAGGTCATCAAAGTGGAGGTTGGACTCGCCAGTGCCACCCCCAGACAGAGAAGATCTGATGTCTGGAGGTGGTTTGTGAAGGGTGACACATACACCATGTGCACAGTAAGGCACGGGGGCTGGAACTACAGGGAATGGATTGCCCTATGACCTGTTAGGAATGGAAGTCACCTGCAGAGAGAGATTGGCCAAATGGCCACCCACCCACTTGTGGAGGCAGAATGCAGGCAGGGCTTGACAGGCTTGACAGACTTGGTATGGCACTTCTTATGTTCTTATCTTTTTATGTTCTTGAGATATGCAGTAAAAAATTCAGACTGACCAGGGAGGGAACCACATCCGGCCTATTCTCCCACATCGAAAAACTGCACGGGGAGAAGGTGAAGTGGCAGGAGTCTGGCGTGGCCATGGTGGAGCATCAGCGCCAGAAAAAGGGGGGAAGGCAACCCAAAAGACATGGCAATGCCATCAAAGCCCTTCCCCCTCCTCCGGCTCTGATGTGGAGTCCCCCATGCCCCAGGAGTCTGCAGCGGCGAAGGCCTTTCGGGCCAAGGTGGAGAGGCCTACCCGCCACTTTATACAGGGCCTACAGCTGCATGCAGCCATGATGGAGAACAGCCTGTTGAATGTTCATTGTTGTTTATAAGGTTTTATTAAAAGTTATATTTGTTTTGTTGTTATGAACCTTGTAGGCTGGTGGTGGGGCAGGCTTGCAGGTGGGTGATGGTGGCTGCTGTGCAGTCAGGCACGAGCAGCGGCAGCACTCAGAATGGAATGACAGCCTCCCGTGACTGGAATGATGGTCCCAGAATCTCGTTGATGGTTCCTGGGATGGGCGGGCATGACTGCTTTAGGTACAGTGGAATGACAACCTATGGGAGCTGAATGATGTCCCTAGAAGTAGTGCATGTTTGGGCACTCTTCATTCAATCGTGCGATAGGTAGGTATAGAAACGCACACAGGCAGGCACATAATACATTCCACGTTTCGTTATATTCCATCTCATTCTGGTACACTTTTGCTGCTGGTGGATGTGGGCATTGGGCACAGATGGGAGTTCTTCCTGGTTCTGGCAGGTGGCAGCTTGAGCTGGCCTCCCCTCCACCCCATCACTCTCGTTCTAGCGGGGAGCCTCTCTCTCTCTCCCTCTCTCTCTCTGGCCATATAGTGCAGGTGACAGCATGGGTGGGATCATGTGTGTCTCTTTTTCTAGCAGTGGGGAGACTTTCTCTCTCTCTCTCTTATTTCTCTCTCTCTCGGCAGCAACCTGGGCAGGCAGACAGGCACCTTGGTATGAGAGGCAGGAAGGCCCGCTGAGCTTGGCGGCAACCTGGGGTACAGAACCCTTGGCACAGACAGCATATAGGCCGGGGGGCCATTGGCACTAGCAGCAGGAGACATTGGTTGCCAGGGTATAGAACCCTTGGCACAGGTGGCATATAGGCCCTGGGATCATTGGCAGCAGCAGACAATGGGTTGCCGGGGTACAGAACCCTTGGCACAGATGGCATATAGGCCTGGGGGCCATTGGCAGCAGCAGACAGTGGGTTGCTGGGGTACAGAACCCTTGGCACAGACAGCATATAGG
>QEPC01000541.1:1892833-1903237 GCA_003113815.1 Sphenodon punctatus
TATCTATCTCTACACTAAATCTAACTGCTATTAACTATTCTAAAACCTATTGAACTAAATGGAATATCCTAATAATTAACTACAAAGGCCTTGTCCTACAAACACACTGTATCTCTATCTATTTCTATAACTAAACTAACTACTATGTATATCTATCAGTATCTAGTAACTATCTATCTATACAATATTATACAGGGGGAAACACAAAGAACACAGGGAGGGGTACAAAACTGAAATGAAAATCAATCTAATAATAATTCTACTCTAAATAAATCCAAAACTTAAAACGGGAAGGGAACAATCAGGGATGGAATAAGAAAGGATTCAATGGAGGGGGAAGGGAGGAAGGAAGATTGAACACAGGGAACACAGGGAGGGGTAAAAACAAAAAATAACACCTAAATCTATCTAATATAATCAAAATAAATGATAATATGGAGATAAATGGGTTGGATGGGGAAATAGGAAAAGGAAGAGGATTGCAATGGATTGGGGAGCTGGAAACTGCTGGGAGAGGGAGCCTTCTGAAACGCCTGCTCTTCAGGAACAGTGACTAGCTCAGAAAGTGTTGACAGGGGGGAGGGCAATGAGTTTTGTTACTTGCTGCGCCCGCCTCACTGCAAGCCCAATTGGCTCCATGCAGCCTAGCCTGTGGCCAATCGCAGACTGCCGAGTCAGTGGTCTGAGGAAAAGAGGGATGGTGATTGGACAGGCTGGCTGCTACTTCAAGCCTCTCCACCACTGGTGCCTGGAAGTCTGCTCCTCAGCTGACCTGCCCCCTCCCTGTGCCTGCCTGCGTTAGGCAGTGGGTCACCAACTGGCTGTGGTCACGTTTCTCCCTCCCAAACCACCCGAACACAATCTGAATTGTTCGGTCGTTTCGGAGTTCGGAATCAGGTTCAGTTCGGTCGATTTGGGTTCGGTCGTCCAAACAGGCAGGCTGAACTCTGAACTTCCGAACCGCGTTCACCCATCCCTACTCAATAACTCTTACCAAGAGGTAGGAGTTCAGAAGGATATACTTGTGGTATCTTACCGGCGACAGTGGCAGTGAAACTGTTGCACAGAAATATTTCCCCCCTATTTAAAAAAATCCTTACATTTGCTGAAGGCAATGCATTTCATTAACTGTTTTAACACGGACGGGGGTGGGTGGGGGTATGGGTGTGCTCGTGCAGTGGGTGGAAGTGGATGCACACCTATATCCATGGCATTCTCCACCCATCTCCACCCACGGAACCTCCTCCGGTTTTCTGAATGGTTCCGTGGGTGTAGATGGGTGTAGATGAGCGTTGCGCAGGAGTGTGCACGCACAAACACCCACCGCCCGTGCTGTTTACATGGGTCGACACACATTCCCCTCACCCACCGCCAGAGCTTTTACATGGTCACCCCCACCTATCAAACACCCACCCAAACACCCAGTGGTGGGTGGGGGTGTCCGTGTAAAAACAGCCATCATGTAAAGGAAACCAGATAATCTGCTTACCTGAATCCCTGTTAAAGTCATAGTTTCTAGAGAGAACGTCCATGATAATGGAGACAATTTTAGTAGAGAAAATCAGCGGTTTGTCCTGCATTTATAGAAGACTCAGGTGGGCCATTTCTAAAGCCAGCCCCTTTGTCACCTCCATCCTAAAGCAGACGTATAATTAGCATGGGTGCAGAACATGGATTTTCCCCACCACTTGCCTTTGGGGGTAGGGGGGAGAGGCCTGGAAGGAGGCTCAGATTGCTGGGGCAGATGGAGAAGTGGGCAAGACAGATGAGAGTGGGGGTTGTTAGGATAGGCAGAGAAGTAGGAGCAAGGGCTACACAGGGAGATGCTGGAATGGAGTGGAGTGGAGTGGCTGGGGCAAGCAGGCCCACCAGCAGGTGGAGCAGGGTCAGAGGGAAAAAAGACACCAGGGGATCAAGGCTCACCTGGGCAGGGAGATGGGTCATGGCAGACTGGAATGCTCTGCAGGTAGGTGGGGGCTGGATTATGTCAACCACCCATTAGCACTTCCATACACTGCCAAGCTCTGTACTCCTTGATCCTGGCATGCTCCACGTCTGCAAACTCTGGGTATGGGAGTCAAAGGCAGGTGATGCAACACCTCCAGTGTGGGCCCCAGTGCTCTTTCCCCCCCCCCTATCCCTTTTATAGCTATGCCCCTGAGTATCGGCAGGTAGTCCTGAATGAACTGAGGCTCACTAGTCTCCAGTGACCTAATTTTCAAAAAGACTGTTTTCTATAGGATTTATGGGTACTCAAGACTTTGTAAATCAGGCCATGAATAGGGAGAATGCAGAGCAGAGTTCCTGTTTAAGGTGTGTTTTTGTGTGTGACTTTAACAATGTGATCCTCAAAGGGTTGTGCTGGTGCAGGCTCCATTTATTTCAGTGCACTGAGTGTAGGACATTGTGAACTGGAACCTAAAAACACTTAGCTATTTATATAAGGTGCAATCTTCCACCCATTGAAGTCAATGGCAAAACCCCCATGGACTTTAATGGTGGATAATTGCACCCATAGTGTTTCTGGGCCTTTGTAGAAGCTAAAAACGATGGGGTTTAGAGGAATTATGTCACTTGGCCTGGCCTGATGGAATTAAAAGAAACTTAAGGAATGTCTGGAGTTGTGGACTTTGTAAAGCCCACATAACTATGGCCCTTTTTACACAAGACACTTCCACGCATAAATATCCATCGTCCATGCAGGGGAGCATCTCATGTAAATGTGAGGGTGCATGGGTGTGCACTCCTGCCACCCACACATCCCCATTCAACCTCCCATGCATGGAGCAACTGGAGAAAATGCTGGTTGCTCCATGCGTGGGGGATGGGTGTGCGTCTGTGTATGTCTGCACCCACACGCTGCCCACGGACATGGTCTCTAGGGATGTGTGAATGCGGTTTGGAAGTTCGGAAGTTCAGACCGAACTCGACTAGTTCGGTTGACTGAACTGAACATCCGATCTGAACTCGAATTAGACCGAACTGTTCGGTTGAATCCGAACCAATTTGGAAGGCCAAAACCAGCTTAAAACATTGGTTTTGAATATACGAACTCGGTTCGGAAGTTCGGAATTTGACCGAACTCAACTAGTTCAGTCGACCAAACCGAACTTCCGAACCGAACTTGATTTTTGAGCCAAACCGAATTTCCGAACTTGGTTCTGTTCGCACATCCCTAATGGCCTCCTCTCCCTCTGCATTTTTAAAAAGGGCCTATGATCAGTTTATGCTTTCTTCCCTCTGCGGGAGAGGGGAGAATTACTAAGGTTCCCAGTTTTCTATTTCAAAAAATTGAAAATTCTCTGGAAAAAAACCCCTAAATTTTCTGATTAAAAACACCCAAATCTGTGTTTTTTGGCCATTAAAATTAGAAAGTGTTTATTGCAAATTATTCATTTTTTGGTGACGATTTGATGCACTGGTTGCCACTGCCCCTCAAATAGTAAAATAAAACAATATCTCATACCAGCCAGCCCAGGCACAGAGCCTGTTTCTCCCTCTGCAGGTAGGAGGGGGTGCTGCTCTAACCCTCTCCTCCCCATCAGCCCTGCCACGGACCCCAACATACCTCCGCCTCACCAAAAGCCAGATGCGACTGTGTTCTTCTCGTGCCAAATCTCTTCTCTCAGATGCAGGCGCACACAAGAACCTCCACAGAACTTCTGCCTCCTTTACATTTCCACTGCTGCCAGTGAATTTTTTCAGGCAGAAGTTTCCCAGAAAAACCTGGAATTCTGTGTTTTCTCTGATAAAATGGGAATTCTGTGTCTTTCTCTGGTTTTCTGCGCTAAATGGAAAACAAGGAACCCTGCTACTTACTATGGATGAAGTTCTGAAACTATTTGGGGTATGATCTTGTGGGTGGGTAATGCTAGAGGCAGCATGGTTAGTACCAGCATGTGCCCAATTGAAGTGAATGGGTCTTGTTCCAGCACTAACAGCTAGTGCTGTGCCGTCTGCCTGGAGGATCACACTGTTAGTCTGGAGTAGGGTGGCTGACGTCAGCAGGACTGCTCTAGATAAGTGGTTTTCAGGACTGCAGCCTATCTGAGCCAACCTTTTTCTGTGTAAAAACAGCCAACTGGATAAATATGTGATGCATATCAAGTGAAGAGCTATATTGCAAGAGTTAGCTGTTCACACCATCAAATCAAATGATATAGAATGAGGACTCAATTGGGCTCACTTGTGGAGGAGGATTACGTTAGCCCTATACCAGTGGTTTTTATATCTCAGTCATATAAGTTGCCCTGAGCCTTAGGGGAAGAGTGGGGTATAAATGTAAATAAATAAAATAAGCAGCTCTTTCCTAACAGGCCTTATATCACCACTTCTCATGATGCCTGAACTGTTTTTCCATAGCGTTTATGCATGCTTTCATTCCTTAAACTTGGCTTCTCTTGCACTGTGGAATGTTTTGGGTCAGATATTCTTTGTTTTGGCTTTTAGGAAAGTAGTAAAGATTAATCAATAACTGGACTGATTGATAGTGGGAAGGGAATATAAATCTTGATGAAAGGCCCAGCCCTAGGAGGACTTGAGTGCCATACATTTGAAATATGACACAGACGTTTCTGCTAAATTATGTAGCTTTCAGTTAACAGCTACGAGGGTATTTTCTTTTTTTAAATGGCCATTAATTAAAAGAAGGAGACTATATTGTTCCATTAATGCAAAAGAAATGTGTTGTAAATTACAGAGGAAAATGGAATCCGATATCTTATGTTAAACCAGTGGAATGCAAGCAAAGTGCATTCCCTAGATGATTCCCAAAACCACTGATATGAAAACAAAAACAATGCTGTGTATTGTGGGGATTTTTTTCCCCAACAGAGCAGTTAACATAACAGTGTTCTTATAACATAGGCTTGAAAAATTATTTATTTATTTAAACTTATATCATACCCTTCCCCAAAGACTCAGAGTGTGGTTTTAATATGACAACATTTAAAACTACATAAAAATAGGACTGCATTAAAATATACCCCCCACCCCAAATTACCACCCCCTCCCCTATCCCTGCCTGCCAAATGCTTGACCTTTACATTGCCTCCTGAAAATGCCCAGATGTGGGCTTTGACAAATCTCCAGGGGAAGGACTTCCATAATTTAATTTAATTTAATTTGATTTATTTATCAGTATTTCTATACTGCCCTATTCGCTATACAGTGACTCAGGCGGTGTATATGGGGGCATTATACATCTCTGGGCGCCTTCACCTTATAGACCTGCTGGGCAGAGGATGCTCCTGTCTGACCACAGGAATTGTGATGGAGCATAGGGAGGGACTGGGAGGCGGTCTTTCAGGTATGTGGGGCCCAGCCATTTAGGACTTTAACGGTCAAAAACAGCACCTTGTTTATTTATTTATTTATTTAAAAAACTTATTACCCTGCCCCTCCTGCCACAGGCAGCTCGGGGTGGCTTACAACAGTTAAAACAATTAAAATAAATAATAAAAAGGGAGCAAACACCTGGCTGCAGACTTGAAATCTCTTGCTACAGAAATTCCAGTCTGAGAGGGCCCAGGCCTCACAGCTTCGCGCCCAGTGCAGCCAGCAGGAAACTTTGGGCCTAGCCCATACCTGATCCTACTTTATTCGGAGCGAGCCCACCCCCCTACACGTAGAGTGGCTAGATATGCAAATTTTAGAGAACAGTAATGAAAAATACAGGTTACAGGTTTGCATTGGTGCCAATACAGCCCTGCAACCTGCATTTTTCATAAGTGTCCTCTAAAATTTGCATATCTGGACACCCTATCAACACAGTGCCATGATGTCATGATACTCCACAAGGGGTAGTGCCCCATTGGAATGGAGCAGGGTGAAAGGGCACCACCCCTTTGAAGTGTTGATGTCACAGCACTTGGTTGGGGGTGGGGCTTTCACAGCTGAAGGGGCTAGGGCAGAAAGTGCACCTGGCCCAGCCCATGCCTGCAAGGCTGACATTAGAAATTTGTGGGGCACAGGGCAAAAATAAAATGAAGGGTCTTAAAGAAGTGGGGCTAACACCTTCTTGTGGGGCGCTCATCCCCCACCCTTGTAGGTGAGGCAGGGCCCTGAAGGAAGCAGCCACCCTGAGGGCTGAGAGTCGTGGGCAGGGAATAGAGAGCCCTGCAGAAATAGCCCATCTTGGGGCCTCTGGAGCACTGGTCTTGGGACTACCATGACTGGCCTCCCTGCGGACCCTACTGGCCCTGCTTAAGGCTGACCCTTTGTGCCTGATGGGACCAATGGGGTCCTGCTGGGCTTGGGTCGGGCCACAAGTCTCTAAATAGGATTATTCATTAAAGTCAATGGGACTACTCTGGAGTAAGTGGTACTAGGACTGCAGCCATTCATGTGTAGTTCCAGGTACTACAGGCAGGCAAATGTTTTGCGTGGCACGTATAAGAGTTTTTAGGATTAGAAGCTTAGTCCTTGCATGAAAGCATTTTAACTTACAACACGGCTCTATTGTTTCTTTTGCACCTAAAGAACGTATTAAGAAACAGAACACCTTGAGAGAGCCGAATACAAAACCTTATATGCAAAATTTCTTGCAAATCAGACTTAATTCATGTAATGCTTTTTGAATAACAAAATGAATAGAAGAATTTCTGGAGGAACACTACCTTTGCTACAACATGTTCTAGCTGCAAAGTTGGGTGGCTTGTTATTAAATTGCTTTTTCAGTATATGGTGTTACATGTTCAGATGTCAGACTGCACGTGAGCAATTCTGGGATGTGCATATCTAAGAATGTAGCTTGAGGTGGCTACTGGCTAAGCCTTCCCACAAATAAAGTTTATCTACTGGTAATTTCTGGGTTGAATCCTAGATTCCCCATCCAGTATGATTCTGTGTAGAGACAGTGAGGCCCCACTTAAGCACCACTGCGCTTATTCTGGAATAGTCTAATTGAAAATGGAACTAGACCTCTGCTTGGGTCAGCAGTTCCAGCCTGAGCTCACGAGTCTGAGTCTGATCGTGTTGAGCCATGCCTGGACTCAAAAGCGGATACAGGTGACCCCCATGCAGAGCTATGTTGTCACCGTGCTCCATAAGGAGCAGAGACTCCCTAGGTAGGGAGCATGGCTCAACTTGAGCTTGATGGGCTCAGGCAGACAGGGCATCTAACAGAACTCTAAGGGCATTAACAAATAAGATGATAGCCCACAATGGGTGGAAACAAACCTGATGGTAGCGTGCCGCCGTCAAGACCCTACCCGGGTTAGGAAGCTGTGGTGGACATGGCCTGGACTGGGTTGGGTCGCCTAAGACACGTTCTTGTGGCCGAGCCACAATATATTGTATATCCACCACATTATACAATATATTCACCCGGCTGGGTCATGGCGGGTCACAACAGACATGATAACCTACTGTGGCCTATTTTGCCCCATTCAGGCAGACCGTAGCCTGTGACCTGGAGCTAATTCAAGGATGAGAGCCTGGGCTAGCTGCCAACATGCCTGGGGGCAATTCTGGGCCAACATCTGGTGGCCCCATAACAGATGTGCTGGTAGCTCGCAAGCCAGAGCATGAAAAAGCAGGCCACAGCAGGCCACTGTCATGTCTGTTTTTACCCAATAGCCCACACCAGGTGGGTGTCCACCTGCCCATTTATTAGGTGTTCACCCCCACCAGCCATGTGATGTCCACTCACCGGACACGCAGCCCCCACTCAATGAAGGGTATTGGAAAATGCGAATGTGGCCAATAAATAAATAAATAGGGGGTTGGGGGGGGTGGGTTGTTGGAAGTGAGGGTAGTTTTTTTCAGGGGTTTTATTGTGTTGTATTTTTATCATTTTTTTCTTTGTTTTTATTTCTGTAAGCTGCTCTGAGCCTTCAGGGAAGGGTAGGGCCTAAATTTCAATAAATAATTAAAATTAAATAAGGTGCGCTTACGTCTCCACATCCCATCAATTAGGTTGCATGCAGTGCTGTCACTCATACAGGTCCATCAGCACCATAGAGTCGTGGGCGAAAATCCTAGAGCATCCAAAGAGTGACTGCGTCCTGCCTCTCTCTTTGCTTTCACTCTCACTGGCACTGCCAGTGGGGGCTGCCTACAAGTGCATAAATACTTCCAGGCAGGGGGCTTCCCATTCATTAGGTTGGGCTTGCTAAAAGTGAGTGGGGGGCTTAGTGGGGACTGCTTGGACTGAACATGGACTTCAGCGGGCTATCGTATTGGTGGTTAATGTCCTAAGATTTATTGATTTCACAATTTGTACCCCGTCCCTCCTGTGAAGTAGCTCGGGGCAGCTAACAGTTTATAAAAATAAAAAAGACAATAATATATTATTTATTTATTTATTTGTCACATTTATATGCCACCCCCTTATGCCTATGGCATCTCGGAGCGGCTTCCATACAAAGTAAAACAATATTTAAAACCAGAATAAAATTACAATCACAGTTTAAAACCCTCATTAAACACCCCCCCCCCCCGAAGGCCTGGGAGAACAGCCACATCTTACATGCCCATCAAAAGGCCAGTAGACTTGGGGCCAGATGGAATTCCTCCGGGAGGGAGTTCCACAGCCATGGCCCTACCACCGAGAATGCCCTCTCCATTGTGGCCCCCCGCTTCACGCGGGGGACCTCCAGGAAGGCACCCCCGGCGGACCGAAGGGGCCGTCCTGAGATGCGGAAGGTGAGGCGGTCCCTGAGATATCGGGGGCCAAGACCGTACAGGACTTTATAAATCACCTTGAATCTGGCTTGGTACGTTATAGGCAGCCAGTGCAGCACACGGAGTACAGGTGTAATGTGCTCTCGTCGACCCGTCCCTGTTAAGAGATGGACCGCTGCATTCTGCACTAACTGCAACCTCTGGGCCAGCGTCAAGGGAAGCCCCATGTAGAGCGCATTACAGTAGTCCAGCCTCAAGGTTATGAAGGCATGGATCAGAGTGGCCAGGTTGGATCTGGAGATGCGTGGGCGCAGCCTCCGCACCAGATACAACTGGCAGAAAGCCGCCCTTACCACCACCTCCACCTGCCGATCCAGGTGGAGGCCTGAGTCTAACACCACCCTAGACTTCGTACCTGCTGGGCCACAGAGGGGCGCACACCATCTACAAGGGGGGCCAGCACCTCCCCCACTTTACCCACCACCACCACCTCTGTCTTATCAGGGTTAAACTTCAGTCTGCTTTGCCACAACCATGTTGCATTGGCCTCCAAACACTGGGACAGCACAGAGATGGCAGGACCTGGGTCAGTTGAAAAGGAGAGGTAAATCTGGGTGTCGTCAGCATATTGGTGGCAACGCACACCAAACCCTCTCACGATCTCCCCCAAGGGCTGCATATACACATTAAATAATAATGGAGACAAGATCGAACCTTGTGGAATGCCACAGTCCAGGGCCCAGGGGCTAGATGTTTCTGCCCCCAGGACAACTCGCTGGGTCCTCTCCAAGGGGAATGACTGGAACCATCTTAGGACAGTCCCATCCAGACCCCCCAGGTCACGCAATCGTCTAAGCAGCAGCCCATGGTCCACTGTATCAAACACGGCTAGAGATCTAGCAGGACTTAGTAATGTTGAACGTCCTGCATCCATCTCCCAGCAGAGATCGTCTGCCAAGACCACCAACGCTGTCTCTGTACCATTGCCGAAGTGAAACCCTGATTGAAATGAGTCAAGGTAACCGATGCTATCAAGATGAACCTGGAGCTGCAGAGCCACTTCCCATTCAATAATCTTTACTAAAAAGGGAAGGTTAGAGATGGGGCGGTAGCTGGCGAGTGCATCCACATCTAGAGTCGACTTCTTTAGCAGGGGATGCACCACGGCCTCCTTGAGGTCAGGAGGCAATCTACCCTGCCAAAGGGATGCGTTGATTACCCCCACCAGCACTGTCCCCAACGTCTCCCTGGAGGCTTTCACCAACCAGGATGGGCAAGGATCTAATTCACAACTAGTGGTTCTAACAGACCCCAAGACATCCACAGCATCGGCTGGCATCACTTCCTGAAACTCACCCCAGAAAGATGGACCAGATGGAGCTTCCATCATCTCATGCTCCCTCTCTACTGTTCCTAATCCAGTGTCAAAGTTGCTCTGGATCTGAGCGATCTTGTCTGCAAAGTAGATTGCAAACTCCTCACAGCGGGCCTGGGACAAGTCCCCGTCCAGGTGGAGGGAGGCTGGACTGACCAGCCCCTGCACCATCCGGAACAGCTCCGCTGGATGCGACTTTGCAGATGCTATGAGAGTGGCAAAGAACTCTTTCTTTGCCACTCTCACAGCCTCAGCGTAGGACCGCAAATGGGTCCTACAGAGAAGTCGGTCGGATTCAGCATGAGCCCGACGCCAGCGTCGCTCTAGTCACCTGCCTTCCTGCTTCATACACCGCAGCCCCTCAGTGAACCAAGGGGCCCTGCGATGACGAGACCGAGGTAGGA
>QEPC01000541.1:1904680-1924422 GCA_003113815.1 Sphenodon punctatus
CTCCCCTTGCCCTTGAATACCAAACCCAAGCCCCCCACTCCCCCCCGGCCTCACCTCCAGCTGCCACCAGGGGTTTATACCAAGGGATATCCCCCCTCCCCCAATACAACCCACCACCCCCACCATCTACAAACACTCTCCCCACTTTACCCTCCCTTACCCAAAACCCCTCCCACCCCCTAGTAAAATAACAATTTACTCACCCAACCAGCATCTCCCCTGGGGTCCCCGAAGGGGCACACCCTTTGGCTACTGGCAGCTCCTTTTTGTGCCCTCCACGGGCAACTTCTGGGTTGGGGGGGGTCAGAGCAGGGCACCCAGCCCAGGTGCGCTGGCTCCCTGGCTTCTCCCAACCCCCGGCTCTGTTCTCTCCCTGCAGGTGGACAACGGGGGATCTGGAGTGGCAGCTGGTGCAGCAGGCTCGGCAGCGGGGATGACATATAAATGCAAAAAATAAAAATAAACACATAACAATAATAAAAGAGTAAAACCTCCAGTCCCAATAGGGACATCAGGGGAAGTAAAAATGCAACACCCCCCTAACCCACACCCCTCACCCATGTACCTCACCAAAACTCTGGCGGAACAGCCTGGGCTTGCAGAAACGACAAAATGAGGAGAGGTCCGGAGCCATCCGAACTTCCGCTGGCAGGGAATTCCACAGCCTAGGCATGGCCACTGAGAACGCCCTCAGCATAGTTACCTCCCAGGATACCTGGGGGACTTCAAGAAGGGTGCCCCCGGCTGACTTCAGGGGTTGATCCAGAGTCCAGGAGTGAGGTGATCCTGCAGAAAGATGGGGCCTAGGCCTTATAGGGCAATCGGGCCTGGACTATAGGCAGCCAGTGCAGAGAACAGAGCACTGGCGTAATGTGCTCATGGCAGCTTATCCCCTTAAAGGAGATGAGCCGCCACATTCTGCACCAGCTGCAGTCTCTGAACGATCACCATGTGTAGCCCCACGCAGAGTGCCTTACAGTAGTCCAGTCTTGAGGTGATGAAAGCAGGTGATGAAAGCATAGTGGCTAGACCAGAGTCAGACATACGGCCGAAGCCGCCGCACCAGATGTAATTGACGGAACATGCTCCTTGCCACAGCCCCCACCTGGACATTCAGGCAAAGTTGCAAGTTGAGGAGCCCTCCCAGACTCTGAACCTGGGGATCCAGTGGGGGGCAAACCCCATCAATGATGGGAGACACCACACACACCGCCTTCCCAACTAGTATCGCCTCCATCTTGTTGGGATTCAGTCTCACTCGGCTCATCCTCATCCAGTCCCCCACAATCGCCAGACATCGAGTAAGCACAGAGACTGTGGGGTCTGGGTTGGATGAAAAAGAGATAAAGTTGGGTGTCATCAGCATATTGATGACACCGGACTCCAGAGCACCTCACGACCTTGCCCAGTGGCTGCATGTACACGTTAAACAAGAGGGCACAGAATGGATTCCTGTAGGACTCCACACAAGAGGTCTAGAAGAGATGAAAAATGATCCCCGAGCACCACTCGCTGAGTTCTCCCGGCCAGAAACTAGCAGAACCATTCAAGAACAGTTCCACCCACTCCAGTCTGGTCCTGCAGGTGAGTCACCAACATCTCATGGTCAACGGTATCAAAGGCAGTCGACAGATCTAACAGAATCAGCAGGGCCGAACGACCCTGATCTAATTCATGGCAGAGGTCATCAACCAAAGCTACAAGTGCAGCCTCAGTGCCAAAGCCCGAATGAAAGCCGGACTGCGAGGGAACTAGAAAACTGATGAGGTTTAGATACTTCTGCAGCTGCCGAGCCACTACCCGTTCAATAACTTTCCCTAAAAAGGGAAGGTTAGACACAGGCCGATAGCTGGCGAGGGAGTCAATGTCCAATGATGGTTTTTTGAGCAGAGGCCGCACCACTGCCTCTTTGAGGCAGCTTGGCACTCTGCCCTCCCAAAGGGAGGCACTGACCACCAACGGCCCCAACATTGCCTGTCTGGCCTTAACCAGCCAGGATGGGTCCAGGTCTAGTTCACAAGAGGTGGCTCTGACCGCCCCAAGGACATCCTTCATATCAACAGGCGACACCCACTGAAACTGACCCCATGAAGCTGAACAAGATGGGGCTTCCATAACCTCTGGTTCTCCTATCGTAATAAGTGCAGCATCAAAGTCATGGTGAATCCAAGCAATTTTATAAGTGAAGTAGTCAACAAACATGTCACAGTGGGCACTGGAAGGTTCCAGTTCCAGGTAGAGGGAGACTGGACCGACCAGCCCCCTCACCACCCAGAAAAGCTCTGATGGATGAGATGTTGCTGATGCTATGAGGGTAGCAAAGAAGGAGTTCTTTAATGCCCGCACAGCCATGGCATAGACTCGCAAACTGCTCTATGTCACAATCTGTCGACTTCAGCACGAGAACAACACCACTGTTGCTCTAACCTCCACCCTTCTTGCTTCAGCGACAGCAGATTCTCAGTAAACCAAGGAAGCCTGCGGTGCTGATGCCTAGGGAGTGGACACCTAGGAGTCATCCGGCTGATGGCCTCAGTCAGCAAGGTGTTCCAAAGAGCAACAAGGTCTTCAAGCATCAAGTTCAGAGGGTAATTCCCCCAGAGCATTCTGGAACCTCTCCAGTTCCATCAGTCTCCAGGGGCAAACCAACCAAACTGGTTCCACACCCCTCTGGGTAGGGATGGACAAACGTGGTTCGGAAGTTTGGAGTTCGAACTGAACTCGACCAGTTCGGTCGACCAAACCGAACTTCTGAACCGAACTTGATTTTCAAACCGAACCAAACTGAACTGAATTTCCAAACTCGACTCTGTTCACCCATCCCTAAAAAATAATATTACATTTAGTTCAATGAGGTTTGAATTTCTGAACTTTGTTCGGAAGTTCAGAGTTCGGGCCAAACTCGAATAGTTCAGTCGACTGAACTGAACTTCTGAACCGAACCTCCAAACCAAATTTCTGAAATGAATTTCCAAACTTGGTTCTGTTCACCCATCCCTACCTCCGGGGACAGATGTGCGCCGGGAAACAGGCCCGTAGGAGGTAATGATCCGTCCATGACAAGGACACCATTGACACCTCCCCCACCAATGGATCACCCACCTCAAGACCAGTGAAGAAAATCAGGTCCAGGGTATGTCCTCCATCATGTGTTGGGATGATGACTACCTGAGATAAGTCCATGGTTGTCATGAACTCATGCTCCGCTCTCCAAGACTGGCCTCATCGTGAATACTGAAGTCCCTCAAGACCAATGTCTTCGGGGTCTGCAATACCACCCCTGACACCAGCTCTGCCAGATCATACAGCGATGCTGCCAAAGAGGTAGGTGCACGGTATACTAGCAGCACTCCTAATTTGTCTCCCGCTAAATCAATCACAAGATGGAGAGCCTCAATACCCGATATAAGCTGCACTGGATACCTCCTAATGGACCACGAGTCTCTAAAAACAATGGCTGCACCGCTCAGCCCCATCCCTCTGTGGCTGATGCTGCATAGAGTAGCCAGCTGGAACAAGTTCAGCCAAAATAGGCCCCGACTTACCATTCAGCCAGGTTTCTGTGATACACACAAGGTTGGCTGCATGATCCAGGATTAATTCCTGGATCATGGGACTACTTCAGAAGAAGTGCTTTGAGAATTGTGGCTTAATTGCACAGGTCTTTTAAAAACTTGCCTTCTCACTTCCATAAGCCTAAGCAGTAAGCAAAGCAAACAGAACAGAAAATATCATGAGCACAAGAAACTGTGTATTGCTTTGTTCCCTTTGTTGTCTTTGGTTATCTCGGAGTCTCCCAAACATCTTGGAGACAGAATGCCACATAGTTCTTTTCTGGGGAAAGTACATGAAGGTGTCCAAATATCATGGTTATGAGCAGGTGGATCATGCAGAAGGTTTAGGACAGGAGTGTGGAACCTTTTCCCTCTTGGACTTGTCTAAAAATTAGTACAAGTTTCAAGGGCTGCATAAAAGTTGGCGTGAGTGTGACTAAGGAATGAGCTCAGGAAGAGGAGCATCCAGATCATGGATCTACGCCATGGATCCATCCCTTATCCCTGTATGTGCGTCCTCATCTCTGTTCCATTGCTCTGAGCTCTGTCTTACAGTATCTGAGGGTAGGAACAGGATCTAGAGGCAGATCCAGGAACTTGAAAGTGGCCCAATAAAAAGTAGTTGCAGGGCAGGCCACATTTGGCCCCTAGGTCTGAGGTTCCCCACCTATGGTTTAGGACTTAGGGTGAAAACAAGGAGACATCAGCCCATGAGCCACCTGTTTGTCAGTTCAGTGGCTGTCAGATGCTCGTTCACTTCCGCCTCAAGTGGGTAGGTGGCTGCTACCTGACGTGTTGTCTAGAGAAGTTTGGTGATGCAGGCTAAGGCTTGCCCAGCCAGGCTAATCCAAGCTAACAAATGCCCTCCCCTCTTTTACGCCCTGCCCTGTCCAGCCCAGCTGCAAGGCAAGGCCCAAGGATTGGATCTGGAGGAGCGCACTCACCCCAGCCACCAAACAGCAGATCAGGCCCCCCCCGGAGGATCGCGCATGTGCCAAACAACTGATCAGGGGCACCCCAAGGAGAGTGTCCATGCCAAATAGCTGATCAGAGGGGGCTGGAGGAGTGCACTCACACAGGCTCGGTGAGTGCACCAAACAGCTGTTTGGGGAGAGGCTTGGAGAAGGCGAAGCATGCTCCTCTGCCCCCCCAACCCGATCAGTTGTTTGGTGACAGCTCCTCCTGGGGGTCTGATCCTGCTGCAGCAGGGTTCCAGAAGTCCTGCCCTAGTGCCCTGTGTGGATGCCTCATTGGCAAACCCATGGCTTGGAGGGACTTGTGACAGCGGCCTCCCCACCTGGATTCTCCAGGGGAAGGGCTGCTCATTTGAACTTCCCTCTTCACCAGCCCAAAGTGTGGTAGCTGAGGTGGCCCTCCCAGAGGCAGACAGGGGATCCCCTGTATCGTTTATTTTTACCCTTAGACAATTTTAAAATACAGACTACAATTTCAGCTGCTCAACTTAATTAATTTTCATCTATCCTCTATTTCCACTTCCCTTTCTCATTCTTCTTTCCTTCTTTTCTTTTCCCCTTTCCCTCCTTGTCAGAACTCTTATCTCCTCTAAGCTGCAGCCTGTAGAAGGTATCTTGGTTTTGCACATGCCAGTAGTCTGACAATAGCATCTCATCCAACAAGAGGGCAGTTTATGAGCCTATAGACAGATGTGGATATGCTAGATGTACAACAGTACCACAACAACGTTGTCTTAGGGTAAACAGCCTTTGGATAATTGGGGTATGGGGTACCTGACTGCAGATTCTGAATTGCTTCCCACTTACAGGTTTTCTTGTCCTGGGTATAAAATCTGAAGCCTCAACAATGGCCCCACTTCCTTCTCCAAGGTTGGTCATCTAACCAGCAATTCAGAATAATTTTTTTGAGAGAAGAATCTGCACAGAAGCAGATCCAGGCTTGCCTTGAGTTTGCAGCTCAAATCTATTTCTATCATGTGCCAAACTGGAGTTCCTCCAAATCTGGGGAACTGTGGACCGTCCTGGATGTAGTTTTGTGTTGTGGGTTTACGGTTTTGGTTCTGACCATTCAGACATCAGAAGTTTGCTTCTGTCAGGATTAGATTTAGGTTCTTCTCCAAGTCTGGCAAGTTGAGTTGATATGCATTCCCATTGTAGCATACAGCTGTATGCATTCTTTCCCCAAGGCCCATTTTGAATGTTTTGTTCTTTTTTCTCTTTTTTCACATTTGCTCATGTATTAGGATGATGATGCAACCTAGAGCATCATCCCTCTGCCTGCAATCATTGGGATAGGTAGCATAGCAAGTTCTGGATGTTGAAATAAAGTTGGGAGTAACAGCAGTCAGAGCTGAATGTTCTTATTGTGCTGCTGGCAGCATTCCTGCAAAGAGCAAATGTCTGGCAAACCTCTGTTTTCATCTCCGGTCTTGTAATCTAGGCCATTTAAAGTACCTCTCATAATACGTCTGAGGCCTCTGTTGGGGGGGGGGGGGGGAGAGCACCTTGAAAGCATATGAAAAGATAAAAGCTATTGAATCTATCAAAGGGGAAACTGTTGTAATTTTATAACAACTAGGGTGGAAAATCCTGATGAGGGAGACTGCCCTGTGTGAAACCAAGGCAGAGAGCTTTCTTCTTCAGGTGAAGCTTGTTTGAATGGCTTTGCTGTTTAAAAGAGGGAGAACATCCCTTTTTTGTCCAAGTGAGGAGATAAGGACACCTCCCGTGGGTCTTTGTGTTTTCCTAACAGAGAGTAATAATTGGCATCCAGCTGTAAAGATTCAGTGTCTTGTCATCTTTTCATTTTCATCCTATTAATTCCAAAAGTTTTTACATGTTGCCCTCACTGTCATCTGGAAATATGTGCTGTGTTACTATAAGAAAAATTTCCAAGAGTGCATAGGAATAATATACTCTCTCCACACCCCCTGTTCCCCCAGAAAAACAAAACAACCCCCCCTCTCCCCCCAAACCACCTCATCTAAAAGATTACCTGGCTCACTAGAGTGTAGAGGGAAGGATGCACGGGCCAAAGACTAATAAGGAGGCAGAAATCAGGAACAATTGTATTTGTTTTTCCAATGACCATCAAACAAACTAGTCTATTTTTCGACACTTCATTATTGCTATAGCTATTACTGCCTTTGTTTAGAGTCGTCAGATTGCATAAATAAACTAAGCAGAACTTATCCAGCATTTGGATGGGAAGCCTCGACATTAGCAGAGGTGCTTCAGGATGTGGTGGTACGGATTTTCTCTGCATTACTTCTTAGGGCAGTTTCACACAAGACACTCTCCACTCACTACCCACCCACCATCCACTCGCTATACATGTTGCAGGGCTGCAGTGTTGCTCCTGCAACATGTATAGTGGGTGAGTAGTGGGTGGAGATTGGCTTGTCTGAAAATGCCTATGGTCATGAATAGGGCTAAGATTTAGTCAGGGTAGTAATGGGGGTCACGTTTTTAGTGAATTTCCCCCCTCACCGTGACTTTTACAGCTTTTCTGTGACTTCCATGACTTTTGCCTAAAAAACACCAGAGGAGCCGCCTCCGACTCACCCTGGAGAAGAGAAGTGCCACTGAGAAGAGCAGCGTGGAGACCGCAGTCAGTGCTGGATGCCACGCTGATGTCTCTGGGGTTCTTCAAACCCCTCCGCTTCAGAGCACAGCATGGTTAGAGGCAGAGGGTGGAGCTTGAGAAGAGCCGCCCAATAGAGCAGCATGGATACCACACTCAGCACTGGCTGCTGTGCTCATGTGTTGTGCCAAACCCCTCCCTTTCTGAGGCAGAGGGTGGGGTCAGAGCTAGAAAAGGTATCCTGGAGGGGATGGCAGCATTTCCTCTGCCTTTCCTCGCACCTTGCTCTACCTTCCCTGCCTCCTGGGGTTTTTATCTAAGAGAGATAAGGGAGAGGGCGGGTTCCCTTTCCCCCTGCCTGGGGCTTTCATTCACAGAGAGATAAGAGAAAATCAGCGTCATGCCATGGAGGTCTAGTATGGGGAAAAGTCCCTCTGCGTTATTGTGTCCAGTACTATCGCGGATAACCCAAGGGAGAGTGTAAGCCCAGAGAGGAGTGACCCTGCACCCAAGCTGGCAGAAGTGAGAGTGATCAGGCTGTTTTTAGATGAGTGGACTGATCTAGTGCGTTGAAAAATACACTTCAGGAAAATTTGCGCAGGGGGTGTTTAGACGAACTGAAAGGCACTGGCCATCATTGGAATTGTGGCTCATGCTTTTTTAAAAAGCACATTTGAAAGGCCTCGATATCAAGGTTGATCCCACTCATCTAAAAGTGGCCATTGAGACAGAAAACACTTTATGCTCTAATGTTTGAAATACAAGGAAAGGTGAGGAAAGAATTTCCTTAAATTATCAGGGATCAGAAAAGATGTTTTACCAAGGAGTGATGATGAGAACCTGCACCTGCTCTGAGTGAATAGAGACTGAAAGATGGCACGGGTGGCATTGTACCATATAGTGAGTGGGCACCTGATTAGGGACACGTGGAAATGGTAAATGGACAGAGGAGATCCAACTTCAACACGGGGCACGATTCTCTACCTATTGAAGCCAATGGCAAAACTCCCATTGACTTTAATGATGGAGATTTCATCCACAATGTGCTATACTCTGCTTGTCTGCTGGTTAGGTTGTACTCCTCTGAGGCAGAGACCTGAGGAGGTCTGGTTCTCAGCATCACTCATGCAGCTTGTCATGCCATTAAAACAGTAGGAACATTTGTTCCTACTGAATAGGATAGGATTTTATTTACGGCCATTTGGCCAAATCATGACCATATCAACAAAGTAAAATGTAATAAAAATACAATGAAATACAATGCAGGGAAAAAGCACCCCAGTCCCTTACATAACCCGGACAAGTACAAAATGTCTGGAATTTTGCACTAAAAAACAAATACAAATATAAATACAAAAACCCAAACCCAATTTCCATGACCATCCCCTCAAATCACAAGTTCGTGTAGCAGAGTTCATTTTAAACCCATGGACCATGGTCTCCATACCGAAAAGTAGCAGTAATAAATCAGAACAATATTCAAAATCTAAAGAACATTTCCCCGCATTACACACTTTACAATAGTTTACCGAAGGCTTCTAAATTTCCTGTTTCCAGGCTTGAAAATCAAGAACTCTTCAAGATTTTGTAGAGTTCAGATCAAGGGTCACTCTCCTTTTTGCCTGCGCTGCTAGAACAAAGTTTCCCAAGTTAGTCAATGTCTTTAATGACGTTTCTTGGAGCAGCATTGCTGTTCTGTCCCGGGGACACTGTATTTGATAACGTGATTCCCTGATAGACAACCACTTTCTCCTCTCCTCATCATATAGAGGACAATCCCCCAACACGTGCGGGAGGTCCTCTACTTTCCTTTTAGTACACAGACACAGTCTTTGATTCATGGGAATCCCAGTCCATCTCCCCTCCTGGACCTTAGAAGTTAATTGTGCAAATCTCAGCCTTGTAATAGCCCATCTCAAACGATAGGAGGGGACGTTCAAATAAGAAGGAGATTCTAATGGGACATTACAATAAGTTCCTACTGAAGTACTGCTATCCTTTCTGAATGTCAACACTTCAACAGATGCTTCCAAACAGCCCATGGCACTTTTAAGGATATGCCATTACTCTTACTGGTCCATTGGTGGGGTTGCCATATATGCACATTTTTAGAGGATACATGAGAAATACAACTCTAAAATTCCTACGATTCTGTCTCTCCTTCGCTGGATGTTTTCAGACAGAGACTGGATGGTCACCTGTTAGCTGCGGATTTCCTGCACTGAGCAGGAGGTTGAACTAGATGACCTCTGAGGTCACTTCCAACTCTATGATTCTATGATTCTAGGTTGCAGGGCTTCATTAGCTCCAGTGCAGCCCTGAAACCTGTATTTCTCATAGGTGTCATCTAACATTTGCATATATGGCAACCCTGTCCAATGGCCCAACCCTGCATTTCAGTACTGGGTGAGTGATCCCTAACCAGTACGCGACATCATCCATACCTCCCAACATTGTGAGCAGCCAAAGAAGGACAAGCCCCACCTCCTGGCCACTAAGCTTTACTACCCCTTAGTAAATAAACTCCATTCTCTCACTTACATGCATGTGCAGACCTCCCAATATTCCCCGTGCATAAGAGGGACAAGCTCTCCTGCTTGTCATGACACTTGGTTTCATGTCATTTCATCATCTCCCCATTGTCTCTCAAGTGCTTTTCCTGGGAAACATCAAAGAAAGAGGTGCCAGAGGCTTGAATACCTGGTCTTGTGTCTTTGGTACATTTGGTGAAGTAATTGAGATTGCAGCAATGAAAGCTCTGTGCTAAAGGTGGGGAACCTCCAGCCCATCAGCCAGATCCAGCTGTGGGTTGGCTTTTAGTTGGCCTCTTTCCATTTCCTGAATCTACCCATGCATCCGGCTGCTACCTTCAAGCACTGAAAGACTGAATTCAGGCAGGGGAAGAGAATGGAGACAAGGGCATATGTATAAGCACAGGGGGACGGAACAATGACATAGATTCATGATCTGGATTCTCCCCTTCCTTCCTCAGACTGACCACACCCCTTAAGCACCCCCGCCTGCTCTCTGTCCAGCCTGTGAAGCTTGTACTATTTTTCAAAGTGGCCCTTGGGAGGGAAAATGTTCCCCACCTCTGGCTTACTGCATTTCGTTTTTGTTCCATACAGGTAGCAGCAGGGGCCAAAACCTGATTCTGAAGTGGCACAGATCTCCCTAAAGTTCTGCCATTTTCAGGCCCCATACTAGCTATTAAAATCCAGTTTCCTCTGGTGTTATAAGCCAATGAATGGGCCTACTCCTGAAAGTGTTTTTGGGACTGCAGCCTTTATCGGCAAAGCTGACCAAGATCTTTTGTGCTTTCTCTAATGAGAGTTCCCATTTCTGTTATCAGCTGCCTTCGTTTGGCTGCTCCGCTCGGCAGAGCTTCTCGGCTAGCTGAGCTGCTTTTAAGTTTAAATTTGACTTAAGTCAAGATGCTCACAGCTCCACTGCTTAGCTCTTGATTTAGCTTCTTATGTAAAAGTTTATCACAAAAGTAACCCAGCCAGCTGAGAAGGGAAAGGGGGAGCAAGGAACTCACAGAGAGAAAATAATAAAAAAGGCTTTGGCTGCCTTTGTAGCAAAAGTGCCTAATATTTACTTTGGGGGGAAAATAATTAAAAATAGAGAAAAGACTTAAAAAACCCAACATCCTAGAGAAAGATCTGAATCAAAGAGCCTGGATCCTAGCACCTGAAATGTGGCTCTAAACTCTGGGTTAAGTTTGCTCTCTTCCCCTAGTCCTCTTCCTCCTGCCCCCTTGTCTTCCTTGTATTGTGTAATAAGCAAAGGAGCAGCAGCTGCTTATTATTGAACATTTATATTGTATGTATTAACAGCTAAAGTAGAGTCAGGCCCTCAAATGGGGTTGAGCCATCCATAGGTGTGGGGTTGCCATAAGACTAATCCTGATTGTTGTTCTATTTTGCATTGTCTTTGCTGCTGTCTGGGGTTACAGGATTGTCTTTACATGTTAAAATGGAGTCACACAAGCAAAAAAATTGGGAACTTCTCAGGGCTACTGCTAGGTGTTTTGGGGGGAGGGGGAGGGCACCTCTTTGCAAGTGACCTGAGTGCACCTTGGGGATTTTCAGAGGGGGAGGGAGAGGGTCCAGCAGACTGCCCCTGTCCTCATGAGACTTAGGCCGCTTGCAAATAGGGTGGCCAGATATGCAAATTTTAGAGGATACTTGAGAACTACAGGTTGCAGGACTGCATTAGAGCCAGTGCAGCCCTGCAACCTGTATTTCTCATAAGTGTTCTCTAAAATTTGCATATCTGGCCACCCTACATGCAAAGGACCCTGTGAAGAAGGAAGTTTTCAGAGTGGGTAGGGGTGGAGTGCTGGTCCCACTTCAACCCATGGAGTTGCTACTGATCTGGTGGAGAGGGGGCATTGGGATCTGGGGTGGTGCTTACCTTCATGGGTAAGACCTGCCCCTTCACCCTGGACACTCTGTCCCCTTGTCCTTACGGGGTCCATAATTGGGACATGAGTCTGGAACCACCACAGCCTTGCTCTGCACCTGCTCAGCATAACCACCCCTCCCCTATCCAGTATTATCCTTCCCCTCAGCAACATCAAAGCCACTACTAGGTAGGGAAGTCCAAAGATTTCCATTTGGACTTCCCTACCCAGCAGCAGTCCTAGATAGTCACAGGGACCCAGCTATCCCAACCCTTGCTGCTGCTCAGTTCCATGTCTTGCACCAAGGGACCTGTGTTCACTGCAATTTCTCCATTGCTGGCAATGGGGAAAATGCAGAGAATATGGGACTCTGCTTATACCAGTCATAGCTCAGGATAGAACATATTGCCCATATGCCAAAGTTTTATAAACAAAGTAGCTTGTTGCCTGATTTGAATGAAATGTCAAACCATAGATTGACACAAAACTTGACAGTCTCAGCTAGCAGGCAGAAAGGACTCTGTCTGCAGGGCAAGGGTTTTTCCTGGCCAGAATAGCTGTAAAGACTCTCTGGTTGCTCCCTGCTGCTGGTTCATTAGGAGGCCTGTCAGGAGCAGACCTGGAGTGAAGAGAAGGATGCAGAGAGAGAATTAAACTTGAGAGAGATTGAGGTTGGCGAAAGTCAGCACGGCATCTTGTAAAAGGAAGTCATGCCTCACAAAGGTATTAGAGTTCTTTGACGATATCAACAAACATGTGGATAAGAATGGTCCAGTCAACATAGTTTAATCGGATTTTCAGAAAGTCGTTGACAAAATCTGTCACCAAAGCAAAGGCTCTTAAGAAAAGTAAGTAGGGAAGAAATAAAGGGGGAAGGTCCTTTCATAAATCAGGAACTGGTTAAAAGATAGAAAACAAATGAGGAAGGGATGAATGCTCAGTTTTCATAATGGAGAGAGGTAAATCACAGAGGACCACAAGGACCTATATTAGGTCTAGTGCTGTTTAATGTTTTCATTAATAATTTGGAAAAGGGGGTGAACAGTGAGATCACATGATCCACAAGGGGGTAGCAGTCTCCCAGTGATCACAGAGAGCTACTTCTGTTAATTCTAGAAGTAACTGTACTAGATCACTGGGAGAGACGCTCAAAGGTACTCAGTACACAGACAGAAAACCCCACTGCCTAGTGAGGGGGCATGGCTTTCCCAGTTCCCCTTACCTCCAGGGCTCACATTTCCTTCTGTGGGTGACTCCAACAGTGCGCACATATGTGGATCATGGCCATAGAATCATAGATTTGTAGGGTACTTCAAGGGTCATCTAGTCCAAATCCCTGTTCCAAGTAAGGATACCCTATACCTACAGCATCACAACAGCTGCTTATCCAGATAGTCTTTGAAAACATCCAAAGAAGGAGTTTCCACAACCATCCTAGGCAGCTGATTCCATTGCTCAACAATTCTTACAGTTAGGAAGTTTTTTTGTAATGTGTAACCAATTCTACCTTGCAGCAATTTGAGCCCATTCCCTCTTGTTCTGTCTTTGGTGGCAATGGAGAACAAATGTTGATCATCTTTTTTGTGGCATCCTTTTGGATATTTGAAAACTGCTATCACGTCTCCCCTTAGTATTCTTTTCTCTTATCTAAACATATCCAGTTCCTGCAGCCTTTCCTCATGTGGCCTGCAGTCTAGCCCCTTTATCATCTTGGTTGCTCTTCTCTGAATCCTTTCCAATTTGTCAACATCCTTCTTGAAGAGTGGTACCCCAAATGAATGCAAAATTCCAGGTGAAGTTTCATCAGTGATGAGTAAACTGGCACCACTACCTCCCATGGATAATGCAGCCCCAAATGGAATTTTCCTTTTTTGCAAGTGTCACATTGGTCCTTATTTGTTTATTTAGTCACATTTTAATGCCGCCCCCGCCTGCCTATGTATCTTGGGGCGACTAACAACATTATAAATGTTGATGAAGCAAACATCATTCAGTAGATAAAGCTGAATCCCAACATATATGTTAATGAAGTAAACATTCAGTAGATGAAGTTGAATCCCAACAAGACGGAGGTGATGGTGGTGGGGAGGGCAGTAGATGTGGTGGCTCCCATCATTGATGGGATCTGCCCTCTGCTGGTATCCCAGATCTGTAGTCTAGGAGTGCTCCTCAATCCGCAGCTCCGCCTGGATTCCCAGGTGGGGGCTGTGGCAAGGAATGCATTTCGCCAATTACATCTGGTGAGACAGCTCCGGCCGTACGTTTCAGATAGTAACCTGGCCACCACCATCCATGCTTTCATTACCTCGAGATTGGACTTGAGTTTGGACGATTGAAACACACTCTACGTGGGACTACCTATGGTGATGGTCCAGAGACTGCAGCTAGTGCAGAATGCAGCAGCCCGTCTCCTTATGGGGACGGGTCGTCATGAGCACGTTACACCGGTGCTCCAGGCTCTGCACTGGCTGCCTATAGTCTTTCAGGCTCAATTCAAGGTATTGGTTTTGACCTATAAAGCCCTATATGGCCTTGGCCTGACTTATCTGTGGGATCGCCTCGCTCTCTGCGTTCTGGAGCGGCTGCTGCGGGCCGCTGGGAGCACCCTTCTCAAGGTCCCCCATGTGGCCCAGGGGGCCAATATGGGGAGGGCGTTCTTGGTGGCCTCACCCAGGCTGTGGAACTCCCTCCCAATGGAGGCCCGGGTGCCCCCAGATCTCCCCTCCTTCCGTTGTATGTGTAAAACCTGACTGATTCACCTGGTTTTTGGTGAGGGAGATGGGGTGCAGGGTGGGATGGGGGGGGTTGGTTCTGTGCCTTCTCTTTTTATTGTATTGTTTGGATTTTACCGTTTGTATGTGTTTTAATGTTGTACATTGCCACAGGCTGTTTGGAGCAGGAGGGCAGGGTAGTAAATTATTTTATAAAAATAATATAAAAAATAGAAAACAAATATCATAAAAATATAAAACATTAAAATAACCCAAACAAGAAAAACCCCAACCCTTACCCCAGCCACCCGTCTCCCTCAGCAAAGGCCTGGCAGAGCAGCCAGATCTTACACTATCTACAAAAAGAGGGCAGGTCTAAGGCCAGATGGACTTCCAACAGGAGGGAGTTGCACAGCTGTGGAGTGGCCACCGAGAATGCCCTCCTCATGGCCAACACCCAGGAAACCCGAGGGACCTCAAGGAGGGAACCCCCAGCCAACCGCAGAGGCTGATCCAGGATATGGAGGGTGAGGCAGTACTGCAGATAAGTGGGGTCCAGGCCGTTCAGGGCTTTAAAGGTCAAAACCAACACCTTGAATTGGGTCCAGAAGACTATCGCAGAGAGCGAAGCATCGGAGTAATGTGCTCGCGATGACTTGTTCCCCCTAAGGAGACACGCCGCCACATTCTGCACCATTTGCAGTCTCCGGACCATCACCAGAGGTAGCCCCATGTAGAGTGCATTACAGTAGTCCAATCTTGAGGTAATAAAAGCATGGATGATTGTGGCAAGGTCCGAGTCCGAAACATATGGCTTAAGTCATCATACCAGATGTAATTGGCGAAATGCACCCTTCACCACAGCTGCCACCTGGACGTCCAGGTGAAGCAGCGGGTCTAGGAGCACCCCCAGATTACGGACCTGAGATACCTGGGAAGGATGGACCCCATCAATGATGAGGGCCATCACTATCCTGGCTTTTCCCTCAACCATCACCTCCGTCTTGTTGGGATTCAACTTCAGGCAGCTCACCCTCATCCAGTCCCCCATAGCTGACAGACACCGGGTAAGCACCAAGACTGCCATGCCTGGGTCTAATGAAAAGGAGAGATACAATTGGGTCTCATCAGCATATTGATGACACCTTACACCCAACCCTCTGGTGACCTTCGCTAAAGGCTGCATATACACGTTGAACAAGAGAGGGGATAAGATAGAACCTTGTGGGACTCCACACGTGAGGCCCTGGGGAGAAGATGAATAGTCACCCACCACCACACATTGAGTTCTCTCAACCAGGAAGGAACGGCAACATTCAAGGACAGTCCCATCCACTCTGGCTTGGTCCCGCAACCGAGTCACCAACAACTCATGATCAACAGTATTAAATGCAGCCAAGAGATCTAATAGGATCAACAGGATCGAATGACCCAGGTTCAGCTCTCAGGAGAGGTCATCAACCAAGGCCACAAGTGCAGTCTCAGTGCCATAACCCGGCTGAAAACCAGATTGTGAGGGATCTAGGAAACTGATTAAATCCAGATGCCCCTGAAGCTGATGAGCCACCACTTGCTCAATAAGCTTCCCTAAAAAGGGAAGGTTGGAGACCAGCCGATAGTTGGCCAGGATGTCAATGTCCAATGATGGTTTGTTTTAGCAGAGGTCGCACCACCACCTCATTAAGGCAGTCTGGCACTCTGCCCTCCCTAAGGGAGGTGTTGACTATCCCGGCCAGCAATGGCCCCAACGTCTCCCAGCTGGCCTTGACTAGCCAGGACGGGCATGGGTCCAGTTAATAATAAGTGGCTTGAGCAGCCCCCAGAACATCCTCCGCATCAGAAGGTGTCATGGTAGGGGGGTTGAAGGGATGAAAGGAACCCAGAGGGGATGGGGTCTATTACACTCACAGCTTGCAAGACACTCAAGAAATCAGCATGCACTCCACTTGCTTGGGCTATGTGCTCTTGCGAAGGAAAACGACACCTCAGGTTAACAGTTGGCCCTAGTGCCTAGGCAGGCCTTATCATCACAGGGGTGGAGACAACACGACCCAGAGCTCAGCCCCCACTCGTGCAGGCTGAACAAGTATCCCACCACCACCTTTTGTTCCACACCCCACATGTTTCCTGAAAGTGCCGCTGGGGAAAAAGGTAGGGAAGTGCTCGCAATAGTGAGGGTAACCAGGGAAGACAAGAGCCAGGGGAGATAGGGCTGGGGAGAGGGCAACACTCACGCCAGGGAAAATGGGTCTGAGGCAACAGGGGAGGGAAGAAAGGAAGGTGTGGGTAACACTCACCCCAGTCACGCACCCATGCTCCCAGTGTCTACACTCTCACCACGCACAAGATACTTACCCTCTTCTCGCTACGAACAGCACACCTCGCACCCTCCACACACCACTCCGCAGTCACACTCCATGCTCTCCACACTTGAATACAGTACTCTCCTCCAAAACTCCTTCACAAGGGGCCAGTCTCACAGCTGCGCTGATCACCGGCACTGCTGTGATGACTGTGTCCTCCCTTTAAAGTCCTGACTCCACCCCCGCAGCGCCTGGATGCGAGCGGAGCGGTGCACGGAGTCCAAGGACCCTGCCTCCTTGTGCTGCTGCTCTGCTGGGGATTCCCCTACGTGCGCGGCGTGGCGCCGCTGTGTACTGCTCCTCCCTCCGGGCTTCCCCCTCCACCCGCTGTACTTCGGGGGTGGCCAGCGGCGCTTCTGCCCGCCGTGGAGCCCCCAACGCCTCTGTCCCAGGCAGGACCTTACAGAGGATGACATGCACTGAAATTGATCCCATAAAACAGGACAAGATGGGGCTTCAACTGCCTCTGGTTCACCCACTGTTAAAAGTGCAGTGTTGAAACCATGGTGGATTTGAGCGATTTTATCCACAAAAAAGTCCACAAATAAGTCACAGCAAGCATTTAATAACTCTGAATCCAGACGGAGGAAGGCTGGACTGACCAGCCCCCTCACCACCCAGAAAAACTCAGCTGGATGGGACTTAGCAGACGTAATGAGGGCAGTAAAGAGATGCGCCCACTCATGTGACCACTGTGGTGGGTGGATGTGCGTGTGTACTCCTGAAAAACATGGATGCCCACCCACCTCCACCCATTGCTCACACACAGAGCAATTGGCCAAAACAGTGATTGCTCCATCTGTGGGGATGTGTGGCGATGCGGGGGGAGGGGGGGGAATCGGTGTGCGCCTGTGTACACTGCCCCCAACACCACCCATGCTGCCACGCACATACTGATCCCCCCCACAGCTGTGGCCCATTTGAAAAGGGCCATAGTTGACTAGTTCAGCTTATCATCCAGCATAACTTCTAGATCCTTCTCTGCAATGCTACTGCCTAGCGAGCTGGTTTGGTATTTATTTACATGAGGTTTGGTAGCTTCTTAAGCTTCAGGTGCTGTTGAGGTGATAATTTATTTTATTTATTTTTTACGTGCACTTGTAGCCTGCTTTCTCCTGCACGATGGCAGCTTACATTACAAAATATAAAAATATAAAATGGACATGACAGTTTCAGGAGTACCCCCCGCCCCCTCCCCGAAGGCCTGGCAGAACACCCAGGTCTTACAACATCTACGGAAAGAGGGGGGGTCCAGGGATAAATGGGCCTCCAACAGGCGGGAGTTCCACAGCCGAGATGCGTCCGCCGAGAATGGCCTTTCCGCCATTGTCACCCGGCGTACCCGGGGGACATCAAGCTGGGCACCCCCAGCCAACTGCAGGGGCCACAAAATGACCGGAGGTCTGAGGTGGTCTCACAGGTAACCAGGACCCAAACCATTTAGGGCTTTGTAGGTCATAACCAGCACCTTGAATTCGGCCCAGAAGACAATAGGCAGCCAGTGCAGAGTATGGAGCACTGGTGTAATGTGCTCATGGCGGCCCGGCCCCATCAGGAGACGGGCAGCAGCATTCTGCACCAGCCGCAACCTCTGGACCATCATCAGGGGCAGCCCCACGTAGAGCGCATTGCAGTAGTCCAACTGAGAGGTAACGAAAGCATGGATGATGGTGGCCAGATCCGAGTCCGAGACATACAGCCAAAGCTGTCGCACCAGATTAGTTGGTGAAATGCTCCCTTTGCTACAGTCTCCACCTGACAATTCAGGCGAAACTGTGGGTCAAGGAGCACCCCCAGACTCCGAACCTGGGTGTCCAACGGGGGGCAGACATCGTCCATGACGGGAGCCACCACCTTCTCAGCCCTCCCCACCAACATCACCTCCGTCTTGTCAGAATTCAGCTTCAGACGGCTCGCCCTCATTCAATTCCCCACAGCTGCCAAGCACTGGGTAAGCACCGAGACTGCTGGACCTGAGTCATTCGAAAATGAGAGGTAAAGCTGTGTATCATCGGTGTACTGATGACATCGTACGCTGAACTCTCTCATGACCTCTGCCAAAGATTGCATATACATGTTGTACAGGAGAGGGGGCAAAATAGAGCCCTGTGGGACTCCACATGTGAGATTCCGAGGAGATGATGTACATTCCCCGAGAACCACCTGCTGAGTTCTCCCTGCCAGGAATGAGCAGAACCATTCAAGAACAATTCCCCTCACTCCGGCTCAGTCCCACAGCCTCGTCACCAACAACTCGTGATCAACGGTATCAAACGCCGCCGACAGATCCAGTAAGATCAAAATTGTAGATCTACCCTGATCTACTTCGTGGCGTAGACCATCAACCAAGGCCACAAGTCAGCATTTGGTGAACTGTGCATGTGCTATGCTTCTTTTTAGAACAACACATTTGTATACTATGTGCATATCCATCATTAGGAAACAAACCAAGTACTGTACTGTCCTGGGCATTGGGGAAAGGAACAGAGTGACTTATGACTAAGCAGAAAATTCCTAGAGCATCCATGGGTGCCAGTGCTAGTCAGGAGAACAAAGGAAGACTGGGGTATCATCTGCTACTAAACACCTAAGCAGCAGAAATCACACCCCTCCTACAAGAGATAAAAACATAAATGTTAGTCCCAAATATTCAGAAGTCAGCCTCCTATGCTCACAAGTTCAGCTTAAAATAATTAAATTTCAAATCAATACATTTGGTTTTATATTTATTTACCTGCTGACTTTTTAACACTTTATGTTGTACTTGGCTCATATTTTCAAGCTTTTCTCTGTAACCATGAGGACAAGAAACTTACTGTCAATTAAAGGAATGCTGAGATAATTGCGTGCCTGTAGGAGCTGGGGCATAAGCATAAAGTATTGAAAGACTTGCGATAAAAATGTTCTAATTGGCAACTCTGGAGTGTATTATTATTATTATTATTATAAACATTTATATAGCGCCAGTCATGTAACCTGGCGCTGTACAGAACATAGAAATAGATGCGGTCCCTGCCTGTGGCTTACAATCTAAAAGACAAAGGGGGGGGGAGAAAGGCAGCAAGGAAAAGGTGGGTCTTGAGGAGGGATTTGAAGGAGCGGAGGGAGGAGGCAAGGCGGATGTGGGCAGGGAGGGAGTTCCAGGCAT
>QEPC01000541.1:1938817-1949647 GCA_003113815.1 Sphenodon punctatus
TGCAGCCTCCGAACCAATATCAAGGGAAGCCCCACGTAGAGTGTGTTGCAGTAGTCAAGCCTTGAGGTAACGAAGGCATGGATGAGAGTGGCCAGGTCGGGTCTGGAGATGTATGGGTGCAGCCTCCACACCAGATAAAGCTGGCTTTAGCTACCGCCTCCACCTGCCGATCCAGGCGGAGGTCCGCATCCAAAAATCACCCCCAGACTCCGTACCTGCTGGGCAACCGGAGGGCAGACCCCCCCCCCAATAGGAGGAGCTGACACCTCCTTCACCCTCCCCATTACCATCACCTCCATCTTATCTGGGTTCAGCTTCAGTCTGCTTTGCCTCATCCAATCCGTCACGGCCTCCAAACACTGGGAAAGTATCGAGATGGCAGGACCTGGGTCTGTTGAAAAAGAGAGGTACAGCTGTGTGTTGTCAGCATATTGGTGACAACACACCCCGAACCGTCTCACGATCTCCCCCAGGGGCTGCATATACACATTAAATAACAGTGGAGACAGAGTGCCGCAATGGGATCCAGCTACGGCTCCACTGCGTCTACCGTTATCCCGATACCCTAGCCTGAGAGATCCAACTCTACCCTGGGATGCCAGGCTACTAGTCAACGTACCCCACCATAATCAGGTTCCTTCACGGTCCTTGCGGCTCCCAGACTGGAAGGTCCCACTGCCCCTCCCTGCCAAACCCAAGGTGAGGGAAAGGATGCCAAGAGATCCTTTAGGAACTGTCTTTGTCACCGAGATGAGTCCTGAACTAAATTTGACTGCCCGGTCCCTGCCGGCGGACCCCGAGACTGCTGCCCGGTCCCTGCCAGTGGCCTCCAAGATGGCTTTCCGGCCCCTGCCGGCAACCCCCAAGACTGTGAACCGGCTCCCACTGGCAAGCCCTAAAACTGCTGCCCAGCTTCTGCCGGCGGACCCTCTGATTGCTCCCGGGACCCCGCTGATGGCCCCCAGGCCAGAGACTGCTGCCCGGCACTCCCCGGCAGCCTCTGACATTGGGTCTTCCCCACCATACCTTTTCTGTCCCACCTGTCATTGTTTTATTTCATTACTTCACCCTAGGGTTGGTAGCCCTCCCTCCTACTCAATGGGGTACCCCATTAACCCGGCCCTTCATGCCCTACCACCCTGGTCCCTTGTCTTCCCCCTTTTGACCCTGGCTGAAAATGTTATTTCCTGTGGCCCAGTAGTCATCTTGGCTCAGGCCCTGCTGTCCCCCCTCCGGATGCCATCCTAGACCACCTAATCCTACTATTTAGTAGTATGCCTGTCTGTTATTTGTGTCCCTTTATCCACTCCCTGCAGTCCTGAGGTTCTCAAAATTGGGTGATCCTGGGGCACCAAGAAGGGTGGGGGGGATACTGTCAGGACAGGGTCTTGAACTCCCAGTCCTGGAGGATCGCAAGTGCTGCCTCGGTGGCTGGTGCCACTCTGGGCAGTGCTAATAGCCAGGTCCGGATGCCTGTGTCCTCTTTCATGCCTCTGCCCCTTGTGTTGCCACACCCCTCCCCAACTGTGCCTTGTTCCCCTGGCCTTGGCTCCCAACTTCCTGATTGGCCACAGGTTGGCATATAACCCATGGTGGTGGGGGGAGGGGGCTGCAGGAAGCTGTGGGAGCAACTGCTTTTACATGCCCCCCTGTTCACCAGCTGCTGTGAGGTATCTTATGGACCTTCTTTTCCTTTCCCATTACTTGCTGTACCTGTCCTGCTCTCCCACTCCCTGAGGGTGGTTGGTTGCCTGTGTGTGGGTTCCTGGTCCTTCCCCCTTCTGTTCTCATTGTCTGGCTCTTCAGTGCAACCCTTGTCTCTCCCTGTTGCCAGTATTGGTAAGTGTGCCCTTAACCCAGTGTGTCTATAAAAGTCCCTCTCCCTGTTTCCCTGTTTGGGGTCTCCCCCCCCCCCAAGTGTGTGCCCCCCTGTATCCCTGTTTGGGGTCTCTCCATCCAAGAGGGGGTCCCTCTGTATCCCTGTGTGGGTTTTCCCCCCCCAAGTGTGAGACCCCCCTTGAGTCTGGGGCTCTCCCATGGCCTTGCGTGATCCCATTCCCCCTAGGGGCATGTGTTCCCTCCTTACCCGGCTGCCCCCTGGCCCTGTCTCTGCCTAGCATCTTCTTGACTGGTATGCACCATTGTTGTTGTTTAGACTCTGTCGTCCCTACTCCCCTTTCCCTTTCCCCTTCCCCTCACTTTTCCTTGTTCCTCTAACCTCAGTGATGAGCCGTGTACTCTAAGGCTGGGTTTCCTGGCTGTAGGAATGAAGAGCAGTCTTGAACTACTACTACGGCTGAGACGTTTCCCTTTCCTGGTGTCTTTCCCTTGCTTGGGGTTCCTGGTCATTTCTATAGTTGCCCTTGGGGTATAGGCTCCCTTCCCCTGCCCCGGTCCTGACAGGTGCATGACTTGTAGGGTTGGGAATTTTGGCCACACATCCATGCGTTATATGCTTTCCAGGCAGAATTCAAGGTGCTCTCTTTGACCTATAAAGCCCTAACAACTTGGACCCCAGCTATCTGAAAGACCACCTCCTCCCTTGTGTCCCATCACGGCCTCTGAGGTCAACCAGGAGCGCCCTCATGCAGGTACCATATGCAGGTGACATTTTTACAGTTAGGACCCACAGAGAGAGATTCTCGGTAGCTACCCCACAATTATGGAACTCCCTCCCCCTGGAGGCTTGTTTTTAAACCTGAATCTGTTCATCTTTCGGAAATGCTGTAAGACCTTTTTATTTGGCCAGGTGTTTAGCAGGCAGGGATAAGGTTGGGTGGGTTTGGGCAGGGGCTTAGGGGAAGGATTGCGGGGCAAGGAGACTTTTAGATGTTTTTATTGATTGCAAGCCACCCTGAGCCTTGATGGGAAGGGTGGAAAATAAATAAATAAATATGTACAGCACAGACAGATACTTGTCGAACTGTTTTTTAAAAAAAAACATCCAAGGAAGGAGGTTCTACAGCCTCCCTAGTCAACCTGTTCCCTTGCCCTTTTGCATTAATGATATTTGGTTACTGAAGAAGCAAATAGCCCCTTTGATATAAATTCAGGTAAGAAGTTTCTTCGCAGAAAGAGATGTGCGCAATACTTTTAGAAAGTCTGCAATGTGCTCTGTCTGTAAGGTTGAAACTTGACCTTTCAAAACTCCCACAATCCCCTTGGTCTTAAATAAGGTTGCTATATAGGTGCATTTTTCCAGGACACTTATGAAAAATACATGTTGCAGAGCCTGCATTGGCACCTAAGGCACCAATACAGGCCCTGCAACATGTATTTTTCATAAGTGTCCTGGAAACATTTGCGTATATGGCAACCCTAGTCTTAAAAAGACAAAGCACATTCATCATTTGCTACTTAATCATCATGATCAAATCTGGAGTAAAAGAAATCTAAAGATGCACACTTTTCTTTTTACCCTAATATTTAAGCCCTGTGATTATTATTAACAATCATCCTCTTGTTTGTGGCTCCACATTTGTAATGGTCTGTATCAAACGAAATGTATAAATCATTATTTGAATACAGTTGTGCATTTGCAGTTCATTACTGCTACCAAGGTAAGTCAGAGTTAGTCTGGCTTACATGTCAGAAAACATTATTCAGGTGCAGAAGACACCAAAGATCACAGCTTACTGGAGTATTGAATTTTAATTAGCAAAGAGACCACATCAAGCCTAGATGCTTCCATCCACTAAGAAAAGAACTTTCACATTCCATGTACAGTTCTGGGCATTTGCTACCAACTTTGATCTCCAGTGATATTGTCTCAACAGGGTTGTGGTTCTGGCTCACTTCAATATGGCTTTTAACTTGAAAACGTTGCCTTTTATGTCATAGTTACCAGGTAACATTTGGGGGGGAATACAGCCTCATAAAGGCACTTTGTTTTCATTCTGAGAGTTAGAAGGTTTGGCAGCAACATGTCCTAAGCTAAAGAGATGGTTTTGTTTCTTCAGCTCAGTTTACTTAGGGTGGGAGAACCTCTGCAAAATGCAGACTGTGGCCAGTTTTTATATTTGCCAGTATGTGGCCCCCTGGATCCAGTTCCTACCCCCTAGCACTGAAAGACTGAGCTCAGGGTAAAGGAGTAGAAATGAGGGCATGCACAAGATAAGGGATAGATCCATGCCAGAGCACCTTGATCAGGACCCTCCTCTTCCTGAACGCAGTCCTTAAGCACTCCTGTCCCATCCCCAACTTTGACATGGCCCTCAGGGCGCTTTTAGATGAGGTGGAAATGGTGGCTGAGCCCTTTATCAGCCGCCATTGTTGCCGCTCATTTAAATCCCCGGTGCACTGTAACGCCGGATCTCTGCCGCGTGAAGCTGGCCCAGCCCCTGCCCCCCTTCAAGGCGAATTGCCGCTGTGTCGGCTTCACGACGCACTTCCGGGTTCTTTGCCTGAGTGTGCACGTGCAGAAGGGCGCACATGCGCGCAAACACTCCACGCCATTTCTGATGCTCTTCTGAACATCAGACACGGCGTAGAGAGGAAGGCGGGTGCCCGATGCCGGCACTGAATGATCCCGCTTGTGAGCAGGATCGTTTAAAAGCGCCCTCAGAGTTCCCAGGGTAGAGGAGGAATTGTTGGGCTGGGAATGAGCAAAATTCTGCTTCTCACTGCTTGTGGGGACTGAAGTGGAAAGTGGCTTTTACGGGGTAAAAATATTTTAATAAATAAAATCCCAAGTTCCCCTCCTGTCCCACAACTTGCAGTAAATTTGCAGGAAAAGAAACAGTTGCAGAGTACAGAACCCGAACTTTCCTTGTGCCAGGGACATGGCTGGCACCTTTTCCAGGTCTTGTCACTATTAATTATTATTATTATTATTAACAAACATTTATATAGCGCCAGCAGTGTACCTGGCACTTTACAAAGTAATAAAATAGACACGGTCCCTGCCCCTAGGGCTTACAATCTGAGAGACAGGAGCTGGGGGAGAGACTTAGGAAGGGGAACAGAGGGAGAGACAAGGGGTCTAACATTCATGAAGATGCGAGGTCTCAAGTGCACGTACTTGGCTTGGTTACGATGAGAATGACAGCAGGCAGGTCCATGTTGCAAGGATAAGGGTAAACCGATCGTAGGTATAGGAATAGTGGCTCAGCAGGATAAAGAGTCAGACAGAGCAGAGCGAAAGAGGTGAGTTTTAAGGAGAGATTTGAAGGTATGAAGGGAGGGGGCAAGGCGGATGTGGACAGGGAGGGAGTTCCAGGCATGGGGGGCAGCAAGTGAGAAGGGACGAAGGCGCTTAGGGGAGCAGGGAAGGCGTGGAAGGGTGAGAGAAGGGACAGAGGAGGAGCGAAGTGCACGGGCTGGAGTATGGAGGGCGATAAGTGCAGAGAGGTAGGGGGGAGCAAGGTTGTGAAGAGCTTTATAGGTGAAGACTAGGAGCTTGTGCAGGATTCGTTCAGGAAGGGGAAGCCAGTGAAGCGAAGAGAGGAGGGGCTGCACATGGTCGAAGCGACTGGCGAGGTAGATGACCCTGGCAGCAGAGTTTTGGACAGAGATGAGGGGAGAAAGGTGAGACCGGGGAAGGCCAGTGAGAAGGAGGTTACAGTAATCGAGGCGAGAGATGACCAGAGCATGAACAAGAGTTTTGGCAGACGAGACAGAGAGAAAAGGGCGAATCTTAGCAATGTTATGGAGGGAGAAGCGACAGGATTTAGCAACAGAGTCAATGTAGGGTTTAAAAGAAAGGGCTGAGTCAAAGATGAAGCCTAGGCTACGGGCTTGGGGGACAGGCAGGATGGTGACTCCATCAATAGTTATTGACAGTGAGGAAGGAGAGGAAGGATGAGGGGGGAAGATAAGGAGTTCAGTTTTAGCCATGTTGAGTTTGAGTTGACGTTGAGACATCCAGGTAGAGATGTCAGAGAGACAGTTGATGAGACGAGCTTGAACAGAGGGAGAGAGAGAGGGAGTAGAGAGATAGAGTTGAGTGTCATCAGCATAGAGGTGGTATTGGAAGCCATGGGAGGCAATGAGTTTGCCTAAGGATGAGGTATAGATCGAGAAGAGGAGAGGGCCAAGAACAGAGCCTTGAGGAACACCAACTGAGAGGGGGAAGGAGGAGGAGGCGGAGTTGGAGAGAGACACATTAAAGGAGCGGTCAGAGAGGTAGGAGGAGAACCAGTTATGGACAGAGCCACAAAAGCCAAGGGAGTGAAGGGAATCCAGCAAGAGTGAGTGGTCAACAGTATCGAAGGCAGCAGAGAGATCAAGGAGGACAAGAATGGAATAGAGACGTTTAGATTTAGCCACCAGAAGATCGTTGGTGATCTTAGCGAGAGCAGTTTCAGTAGAATGAAGGGGGCGGAAGCCAGATTGGAGGGGGTCAAGGGAGGAGTTGGAGGATAGGAAGTCAAGGCAGCGGGAGTAGACAACACGTTCAAGCAGCTTGGAAGCAAAAGGAAGGAGTGAGACAGGACGATAGCTAGAAGGGTCAGAGGGGTCAAGAGTGGACTTTTTGAGAATAGGAGAGACTGTGACATGTTTGAAGGCAGAAGGGAAAGAGCCAGTAGAGAGGGAGAGGTTGATGATGTGCAGGAAGGAAGGGGCGATGGTGGGAGTAACTACTGTTACTCTGCTAGACTCCTCCACTCGTGACTGCAGGGTTGCTGCTGCCACCAGTCTCTAGTTGGCAGTAAGAATGCTTTGCCATAATTGTCTGTGTGGTGGCACCCCCTGGCCTCCATCAAACTTAATCCACCCTGAGAGGGGGCAAAGTAGAGGTGAGGAGAGGGCAAAGCATCCTTACTGCCAGACAGAGATTGGGGCTGATGGAGTGGTGAGGCCTAGCAGCAGGACAATTACACCAGTCCTTCTGAGCAGCCACCATGCTTCTTGGGACAAGTAGCTGGACATCTAGGACTGGAAAGTGCTGAGGGAGACTGGGAAAGGGGGGGGGGGATTGTGGGAAGTAAAATAAATCAAGGAGATTTCCCTTGATTTGTTCAGGTGAGCACGACTTCCAAAGTATAAGCTCCTGTATCCACAGTCTAACCCCACTTCTTTGCTGAGGAAAGTTTCCCGCTCTCTTATCCTTGTTTTAACCCCTCTGCTCATGTGAACAAGCAGTTAGGGGGTTACTACTTACTACATTAGAAAATGTGGTTATGTAAACAAACCTTGACAGAGACAACAGCAATCCATTTCAGACAGTTAAATAAAGGGCCTGTCCTTCAAGCTTTCTTCCATGTTAGACGTGTTCTTTGGCAGGATTACTTATAATTAGCTCCTTCCGATTCCTAATCCTAGAGGAGAAACACACAGCGAGCAGCCTTTTTAGTTCAGGCATCTGAACTGAAGTTAATGAAATGCAGACTGTCTTTCTAACACTGCAGCTAAACCTAAGTTTTAAGCATCAGTTCACAATTAGGATAAAGTTACATGCTGTTCTTTTTGGCAATTTGAGATTATGGATAGATGATGCTGTATTTAGTTTAAAATTATTTGGAAGATTTTAATTATGGTTCATTTGATGTGTATTTTGCCCATCCAAAAGAACTCAGAGCTGTGGACTGAGTTGAATTTGCTACTCCAAGCATTATGCTGAATAGTAATGCTTTGCAAGGGGGTAGCTATAAAAGGGACAGGCAGTGCACCTGAACTGGAGCCCACAAGCCTATGGGGCCCACGCTCCTTGGTGCAGCTGTGTCCTTTCCTGAATGCTGTGAAGTAGTCCCATGCCTTCGTCTGCACCAGGGCACATTTCAACCTAGCTACACCTCTGCATTACTTCTAATTTTATAGATGGAAGATTTCATCTGAGAAATGGGTGGAACACTGAGATCCCCCCTGCCCCTTCTCTGGAAGATCAAGATTGACTGTAAGCCCCAGTTTAAATTTCCTGTCAAAGAATTACTGGGCATATTGATAAACATGGCATAATAGGGTAAAAGTCAACATGGATTTAGCAAAAGGAAGTCACACCTTACTAATCTACTGGAATTTTTTGAGGCAGTAAATAAGCATGTGGATAAGGGTAAGCCAGTTGATACAGTGTAACTGGATTTTCAGAAGGCATTTTATAAGGTCCCTTGAGGAAACTAAGTAGTCATGGGATAAGAGGCTGTGTCCTATCGTGGATTGGTAACTGGTTAAAGGCTAGGAAACCAAAGGGTAGGAATAAATTGTCAGGTTTCACAATGGAGAGAAGTAAATAGTAGAGTGCCACAGGGCTCTGTACTGGGTCCGGTGTTGTTTAATACCTTCATCAATAATCTAGAAAAAGGAGTAAAAAGTGAGGTGATCAGATTTGATGACACAAAGTTATTCAAGGTAGTTAAAACACGAGCAGACTGTGAAGAATCTTGTGAGACTAGGTGACTGGGCATCTAAATGGCAGATGAAATTTAATGTGGACAAGTGCAAGGTGATGCGCATAGGGAATAATAATCCAAACTATATGTACACAATGCTGGGTTCTAAATTAGGAGTAGCCACTCAGGAAAAGGACCTTGGAGTCATTGTGGACAATACACTGAAATCCTTAGCTCAATGTGTGGTGACAGTCAAAAAATCAAACAGAATGTTAGGAATTATTCAGAAATGGATACAGACTACAACTGAAAATATCATAATGCCCCTATATAAATCGATGGTACGACCGCACCTTGAGTACTGTGTGTAATTTTGGTCACCCTATCTCTAAAAAGATATAGCAGAACTTGAAAAGGTGCAGAGAAGGGCAACAAAAATGATCAAGGGTTTTGAACGGCTTCTGTACACGGAGAGGTTTGATAGGTTAGGGTTCTTCAACTTGGAGAAGAGAAGACTGAAAGGGGATATGATAGAGGTTTATAAAATGGTGATGGCATGGAACAATAGGTAGGGAACATTTGTATACTCTCTCAAGTAGCACTAGAACTAGGGGACACTCCATGAAACTAACTGGTGGCAGATTTAAAAATAAATAAAAGGAAGTATTTTTTCACTCCGCACACAGTTAAATTGTGGAATTCGTTGCCAGAGGAGGTTGTCAGGGCCAGTAGCATAGCTGCATTTAAAAAAAGACTGGATAGTTCTTGGAGAATAGATCCATTAACTGCTATTAGCCAAGTAGATTATGAGGTGGGAACTTTTTACTATTGGGAGCAGGGAGTGATTAATAGGGAATGGATTGCCCATGCGACTGAAATTGGCCATTGTCGGAGACAGGATGCTGGATTTGACGGACCATTGGTCTGACCCAGTACCTGTCTCTTATACACATCTAGATGTGTATAAGAGACAGCCCCAAGGCTGTGAACCTGATTGACCAGAGATGTCCGGACATCCATCAATAAGAGGAGTTCCAATCCCCTCCATGTCACAGGGCTGACAAACCACCACCATCTCAGTCTTTTTGTCTGGATTCAACTTCAGTTGGCTCATCCTCATCCAGTCCCCAACAGCAGCCAGGCATCGGGTAAGCACAGAGGCTTCAGGGCCTGGGTTGGACAAAAAGGAGAGGTAGAGTTGGGTGTCATCAGCATATTGATGGAACTTCACCTCAAACCTCTGAATGACCTTGCCCGGAGGCCTCATGTACCTGTCTCTTATACACATCTAGATGTGTATAAGAGACAGCCCCAAGGCTGTGAACCTGATTGACCAGAGATGTCCGGACATCCATCAATAAGAGGAGTTCCAATCCCCTCCATGTCACGGGGCCGACAAACCACCACCATCTCAGTCTTTTTGTCTGGATTCAACTTCAGTTGGCTCATCCTCATCCAGTCCCCAACAGCAGCCAGGCATCGGGTAAGCACAGAGGCTTCAGGGCCTGGGTTGGACAAAAAGGAGAGGTAGAGTTGGGTGTCATCAGCATATTGATGGAACTTCACCTCAAACCTCTGAATGACCTTGCCCGGAGGCCTCATGTACACATTGGACAAGAGGGGAGACAGAATGGAACCCTGCAGGGGAGGCCCTAAGAAGACAATGAGCAATCACCCATCACCACTCTCTGGGATCTCCCCAACAGGAAGGAGCAGAACCACTCGAGAGCAGTCCCGTGCACCCCTGCCAGATTCTGCAGTCATGTCAACAACAGCTCGTGATCAGCTGTATCAAAGGCTGCCAAAAAATCTAACAGGATCAACAGGGTAGAATTCCCCTTGTCAATCTCCAGGCGCAGGTCATTGACCAAGGCTACAAGCGCAGTCTCTGTACCATACCCAGGACATAAGCCTGACTGGAAATGAGTCCAGGAGTCCAATATCGAGATGAGCCTGGAGGTGTCGGACTACCACCTGTTTAATAACCTTCCCTAAAAAGAGAAGGGATAGGCCGATAGTTGGCTGGGGAGAAGGCGTCCAGAGATGACTTCTTAAGCAGGGGCTGGACAACTGCAGTTTTAGGAAAATCCGATACCCTCCCCTCCCAAAGGGAGGCATTGACAACCCCAGCCAGCAATGGCCACAGTGTCTCCCAGCTGGCTTTTACCAGCCAGGACGGGCAAGGATCTAGTTCACAACTGGTTTCCCTCACTTTCCCAAGCACCTCCCCAACATTGGTGGGTGATACCACTGAAAATGATCCAAGTAAATAGGACAAGACTGAGCTTCCATAATGCAAAACTCTGATTTTGCAGGTAAAATGGCAGCACCCAAGTCGTGGTGAATATGAGCAATTTTGTCTGCAGAGTTATTAATAAAAATGTCACAGCGGCCATTAGATAACTCCATTTCTCAGCAGAGGCAGACCAGATTAACCAGGCCCCTCACCACCCAGGACTGCTCCACCAGACGAGACACTATAGACGCTATGATGGCAAAGAAGAAAGCTTTCTTTGCCGCCATTGCAGCCACAAGCTGACTGTGAAATGTCCATTCCCCCCCC